>PVIY010011343.1:0-65709 GCA_004026745.1 Myrmecophaga tridactyla | reverse complement strand
ATATAATGTTTACAATGTGGCTGTGTCTATTAGCTAGGGTTTTCTAAAGAAACAGAACCACCAGCAGGAACCTCTGCAAATATAAAATTTATAAAAGTGTCTCATGTAACTGTGGGGATGTAGAGTCCAAGGTCCGTAGGGCAGGCCACAAGCTGGCAGCTCCAATGAAGGTCCTCAATGAACTCTCAGGAGAGGCTGGCTGGCTGAAGCAGGAAGAGTGATCATCTCTTCTGAGTCCTCCTTAAAAGCATTCTGGTGATTAAATTAAGCATCACTCATTGCAGAAGACACTCCCCTTAGCTGATTACAAATGCTAAGAAAAAAAAAGAGGTCTGTGACCTCTTTTATTTTTCCAGTTAAGCATTTATTTTTGTTTTTGTTCTTCAAAAATTGTTTATTGGGCGAGCCACGGTGGCTCAGCAGGCAGGAATGCTTGCCTGCGATGCCAGAGGATGAGGGTTCGATTCCCGATGCCTGCCCATGTTAAAAAAAAAATAAAAATAAAAATAAAAATTGTTTATTGACAAAACAACATACAAACATAAACATTCTTAACATACAAACATTCCATACATGGTGTACAATCAATGGCTCACAATGTCATCACATAGTTGCACATTCATCACCATGATCATTTTTAGAACATTTGCATCACTCAGAAAAAGAAATGAAAAGAAAAAAACGCACCCATACCATACCCCCTTACCCCTCCCTCTCATTGAGCACTAGTATTTCCATTTACCAAGTATATTTTAACTTTTGTTCCGCTTATTATTCGTTTATTTTTTTATCCATATTTTTTACTCATCTTCCCATATTCTAGATAAAGGGACCATCAGACACAAGGTTTTCACAATCACAGTGTCATGGTCAGGTTCATTTGTCAATTTCACCAGGTAATGGTGCCCAGTTGTCTGGTCAAGCAAGCACCGGCCTAATCCTTACTACAAGGACTTAAATCATCAGTTAGTTGATTGCATCTATGGCTGATTTCATCTACAATCAACTAAGGGGAGTGTCTTCTGCAATGAGAAAATCCAATCAACTGGACGTAATCCAATCGGTTGAGACCTTTAAGGGAAAGTTGTCAATTTCAGCAGTCAGAAGACAGAAGTTTTATCTCTACTTCAGCTGGCCAGCCTCTCCTGGGAATTCACTGACCATTGTTGCCAATTCTTGGCCTGCCCTATGGAATTTGGACTCGTGCATCCCCACAGTTGCATGAGACACTTTTATAAAATCTCATATTTACAGTTATCTCCTGTTGGTTCTGTTTCCCTAGAGAAACCTGACTAATATACCATCTAATCACATTGAGCCGACAAAGTCCAACAAGTATGGATGGAGTCATTTTCTTCACACTGTTACCAGATAAGTTCTTTCAGACATCAGAAGGCCTTTTGCACGGAATACAGTTGGAGCCATTGGACCTCACGGTGAATAAGCAGAGCTCACCACATCTGGCTGGGAGCTCCCTTCCCTCACTGAAATTCCTGTCATCACACAGGGGAGCCTCATCTGGGCTGAGCGTGCCCTCATCTAGTCCAGTGATGAAGCAGTACTCACCGCCTCCACCTGGAGTGCAAGCCCTTTGGCGCGCCGCTGTCCATGCCACCAGTGCTGGCTGCTGCCCCCTCCTGGTATGAAATAGGAAGCCCAGTGACACTGCCGGTCATACAGTCTGTCATGGTGCAACCCATGTATTTATGTACGCCAGTCACCTATAGCAGCTGCTCATGGTCTGCTTGTCAGAGGAGATGGAGAATTTAAATAGTAGCGTGTTAGGACCTATAATTGAATTGTACGAGAAGCCTACATTACAGAAAAATAAAAATAGAAATAGAACCTGGGATTGAACCATAGAGGAAAGATTATTATCCTGAAAATATGTCACCCCCTTTAATGAACTCAGTCCCCCGCCCCCCAAGCATTGTTGCAAGAGAATCATCCTTCAGTCATTGTACAGCCTGGGAGGAGAACTTTACCTGTGGAATCTACAGATACCCAAAGGAAACGGAGGATATACAGATGTGATTATGATGGATGCAACAAAGCCTACATTGAAAGCTCTAAATTGAAAGTACACAGAAGATCACATACAGGAAAAAAAAATCCCTACAAATGTACATAGGAAGAATGTACATGGAAGGCTGCACGGTCTGATGAACTGACAAGACATTTCCGAAAACATACTGGAATCAAACCTTTGCAGCGTCCAGACTGTCACCGTAGCTTCTCTTGATCTGGCCATCTTGCCCTACACAGGAAACACCACATACTAGCTTGAATGCCATCGTCTCCCACCACAGCATGACTCCCCACTCCTGGCTCTCTCTCTGTCCTCCCTCCAGTCATCAAGCTGATTTTTAAGAATTTTTATTGTACATTTTATTTTTTGGCATTTTGAATAAAATATTATCATTGTTTAAAATATATATATAGGAACCTCACCTTGTTGGTAGGAGGAAATGCCCATTTGAGATCAGTTGAGATGAAGTTAGTTAGATACAGGGGGCCACTGCATAGGAGGTGGCTCAAAAAGGTTGGCCAGTTTTTCGAAGATAGATGGTAGACCTTGAAGGAACAAACAATGCTGTTTCAGGAAAATCATCCTGGCAAGTGGTATAGAATGAATTGAAGAAAAACTTGAGTCAGGGAGGCCAATGAACAGAATACTGAAGTAATCCAAAGCGGCACTAAAGCGGCACAGGGTATGGAGTAGAGAGAATGAATGGGAGAAACAGTTTTGAAGGAAGAATAGGTAGGATGTGTTGGTTGACTTTTAAAAGGGAACATGTATGAAGGGATGTGTGTAGAAGGAAATGTTAATATGCTTGAGGTTTGAAGCCTGAGTGAAGGGAAGAAATGATGAGGTCTGTAACCGAAATAGGGAAGTTGATAAAAGGAGCAGTTTTTGTGCTCAAGATGTAGTGAGAAGGAGGCTATGGCAGGTCCTCCAAGCAGAGAGGCCTTCTTGGCAGTTGGGCATAATTAATTAGAGATAAAGACATAAACAAAGTCAAGACAAGGGCATTTCACTAAAGTAAAAAGTTTTTAGAACAGGTTCAAGGACCAAGAATCAAGCTTTCACCTAAGGAAAGATGGGAGGGTGAGAAAAAACCATGAAAGTGAAAGGTGAACATCAGGGAGGAGGAAGGATGACTATGAAAGAACAGTGTCACAGAAGCCAAGCGAAAAATCGATTTTAAGGAATGAGTGGTCAACTGTGTCAAAGCAAATAAAAAGAGAGCAAAGGCCATTGGAAAGAGGCCTGAGACATCTTTAAAGATAAAGTAACCTAGCTTGACCTTATGTATCTGGAGGAACAAACATTTTGGGCTAAATAAGCGGTGAACCAGGCTGACATTCTTTCCTTGCAGAACATAAGTGGTGGCCACTCTACCAAGAGACCTAAACAGGATTTCATGATGTAAGGCCCCTGGGCAGTTTTCCCATTGTCCTGCTGCTTCCACTTCTATTCCTGGAAAAAGCATAGAAAATGCAGCTCATTTTGCTTACCATGAAGCTCATGTCCTCTTACTTCCTGCCTAAAGGATAGGCAAGTCAGAAAACTTACAGCCTGAAAATGAAAACTATTTGCAAAACTGTAGCTTAATAGCGATTCATGAGCACATTAGTAAAAAATGGAGCGGGACTCCCAGTGTGCTCCAATTAGCTTTCAGCTCAAATGACATATTCCAGCTCAAATGATATATGATATATGAGTACTACAGCTAGAATAGTGATTGTGGAAGTGAAAATGAAGAAGTCTCTTGGGTTTTTTGTCTGTATTTTTGCTGTGGCTAGCTATTAAATGCTACAGCTTTGGGCATTGGGTTTTTCTAAGGGTGGGTGTCTTCTCTGAAACCGCCCGGTATTAGGTCATATAGAAACTATGAAATCTAGTCTTCATATTAATACGGTCCTGAGCTTGCTTGTCTATTTGAAGGAATAAGAAATGGACTTCACTTGGAGCATGAGGGATAAAAGGTGAACTTTTATTAGTGGAATAATTCATGGAATTTATAGAATAAATTTTAAGCTATGCTCCCTAAAGCCTTTAAAGATATGAGAACTATCTCCGGGGAGAATTTAGGCAAGTGAGATCATGTCGAGCAAATAGCCGTGGAAGGATCTTTTTTCATCCAGAGTTAATTTCAAATAAGGTTTCAAGAGTGGATGAGTGATCGTGGGGTTTGTAAGCCATGAAACTTTGCGCAGGTTTTTAAAACCATGAACGGGGCAGGAACTACATCTCCCAGGAGGCTTTGCGGGCGAGCGTCCGCACTCGGATAGTTCTCATCCCGCGAGGTGAGGTGGGAAATGTAGTGCTGCAAGCGACCCTGCACGTGACGCGTGTGCGGAGGGAGGTGGAAAGTATCGCGGTTCCGGGCGGGCCTGGGTCGCGGAGTCGGCGTGTGGGGTGCTTCTTCTCCCGGCTTTTAGTTTATGCACCGAGGGGAGGGCCCCTGTTTTCTGGCCTCAGCCGTGGAATGAGCTGGCTTGTTGCTCGGGGAAGTGCCTGTGGCTGAGGCACCGCGGTGCCCCGTCCATTTCTCGGCAGCCGGGCCGGAGGGGAGAAGGTGCGAACCCGGGGCTCGGAGCCCGCGCCTGCGCCCCACCCAAGTTGCGGCCGCGCGGGGAGGAAGCGCGTATAGGTTGAGTGCAAAGTTTCCTTTTTTTTCTTTCTTTCTCGTCAGAGCAGTCCCAACGGGCGATGGGCGAGAATGCCCGACTTCAGTTTGAAGAGGGTCCGAAGAGAAAGGTGTTAAAACAAGCGACTCCCCAACTTCGCGCTTCCCTAAAACGCACACCCCGCTAGCCCGTCATGGGCAGCCGAGACCACCTGTTCAAAGTGCTGGTGGTGGGGGACGCCGCAGTGGGGAAGACGTCGCTGGTCCAGCGATATTCCCAGGACACTTTCAGCAAACACTACAAGTCCACGGTGGGAGGTGAGAGCTCGTTGAGGGAAAGAGGGCTAGAGTGAGCGGGGTAGGAGCGGTGGGTGGTGAGGGGCGTCTTTGTGCCCTTCCTCTGGAAGGGTCGGGAAATACGTGTCCGAGATCCTGCAGGAAGTAATTGCTGGATGTTTGATTTGCTTGCTTCGTTAAGATTTCCCAGTTAGGTTTTTCCAGCCTGGGCCCGCTGCCCGGAAAGACACAGACAAGGGGAAGGTGTGAAATTGAGAAGTGGGGAAAGGAAGATGGGACTGTGAGCAATTCCTGCGTTTTGCGGGCGAACCATGAACTCGAGTCTCCTCCTGCAGGCTTTGAAGCTATGATGGAAAAATCATAGTAAGCAGCAGAGGCAGCCGAGACCCTGGGCCTAATTGGGCGCCAGCTGGGACTGTTGTCCTACCTACCATGGGAATTCCCGCCACCTATTGAGGAAGGAACAGAAAGGTGTTTAACCTGCCCTTGAGGGGAGAACCTAGGACACTAATCTGATCTGACCCTCTGTAATGGAATGCCTGGGCGGGGCCCGAGACCCAAAATCTCTGACAGAGAGCCCCTGGGCCGCAGAATCAGATGCTTGCCAGCCTGAGCTGCCTGTTTGCGGTCCATTTATTGCTTACGTTTATTGCTTAGAGACAACTTAGAAATTTTTTGAAGAATGCAAAATATGCCACTTCTCTGACCTATCTTCCCACCCCTTTCCCCTGAAAGGAAGGAAGGGGACACCAAGAGTTAATTTATTCTTTCCTAGGTGAGGCTTTGAACGCAACTGTTTTTTTTTCAGAGGTAGAGATGCCTTTTCCTTAATTAAAAGTGTTTAGCTGAAAAGAGATGCTGAAGGGGCAGAATAGTTTAAACAGTTATCTCTGTTAAAAGAACTTTTGTAGAGGAAGAAAAAATGTGTACTAATCTGAATGTTCATATGGAATTAAAAATTTTTTCCAAGCATTTACATTGCAATTAAAACATCCCTCTTTCCCTGGAAGAACATCCAGTAAAATAAAAAGTTTAAAATCTCAAAGAAAATTTCCTAACCACTCTGCTTCCCCTTCTAAATAATACGAGGTTCCCTATCTTATGAATTTAGGTTAAAAAGGTCCTACTAATTAACTTTTAGCGATTGCTCTAGCTTGCATTTAGTAAAGAATATAATTGACTCCACTTTTTTCCTATTGTTTATTCTAAATTTCCTGTAACTTTTATTTCTGTCACAGATGTGGAAAAATGTATGTTTTTCTGAGATTTCCAAATCTCAGAAAATATCTTACTTCTCTCCTTGTCAGAAAGCTTTCCCCCCTGGATTGCTTATTCAGCCTTAGCTCATGGACCCTTCACCTCTAATGAAGATTGTACAGATATGGTAACAGATTCCAGCACAGCTCTTAAGCTGTATCCATACAGTGGTTTTTCTGGTTTTTTGCTTTTTGCCCCTGAGAATCCTGTCTGGAATAATTCCTACAGCCTTATGGAGGATGTAGAATCCCCCAGGTGTGTTTTTCTCATAATAGAGTTGGAGTAGAAAACAACAGTGATATTGAATGTGGAAGATGCTTCAGTGTCCACCCTTACATCATTTTCCCCTCCCTCCCCATCAACCCTTCCATATTTAAAAGAAACTAAATTTCCCAGAAATTGCTTAACCTGAGATTAGGAGTTGTTTTCATAATTACTACCACACCCCTGTACCCAGACTTTGAGATGCAAGTAGTGCCAAATAAATTGGTTTGACAGGAGAGTAAAAGCTGGAGACCCCTTTGGAGAGTGAACAGGAATTATCTGTCCCACTTAATGCCTGAGTGTGGGCTCTCCTTGACCTATTGAGGACTTAGAAATAAATGAGATTGCAGTTGTGTGTCCCTGGGCTTGTAACCGCATATTCCCTGGGTTTTTTTCCATGGTGTTATTAAAGGTAAATGTTATTAAAGCGTAATACATATATATTTTCAGTGGATTTTGCTCTGAAGGTTCTCCAGTGGTCTGACTCAGAGATGGTGCGACTCCAGCTGTGGGATATTGCAGGTGAGCTGGAAAGGCTAAATAGGAACAAGGAAAGAAATTTAGTTTAGCCAGCAAGCTTGCAGAGAAAAAGTGGGGCAGCAAAGTCAAACTTTTTTTTTTTTTCTGAAACTGGAACAATTGAGTTGCTTTCAGGATACATAAGCTGAAAGTTTTGCCCCTGAACAGAGGTAGAGCATTCTGTGTGTGGCTGGAGGGGCTGGCTAGTAAGGTGGGTGGATTGTCCAGACCACAGGAAATGCTTTCACTGCAGGATAAGGGTACTTTTTCTAAGTTTTCAACTGACCTTGGTGAGAAACAAGATACCTAGAAAATAGGGACAGTAATAATAGCTAACATTTATATACTAAGAACTCTTCTAAGCATTTTATATGCACTGACTCCTTAATCCTCATAATAACCCTATGAAGGAGCAACTACTTTTTCCCCTACTTTATAGATAAGAAATGTGAACACTGAGAGGTTACTTTCCCCAGGGTCACATAGGTGGTAAGTAGTAGAGTGGGGATCTGGACTCTTAACCATGATGCCTACTATCCCATACCACAATGAAGGTAGAGAAGACAGGTGTCAGAGAAGGGACTGAGACTGGCTCTCAGGGTCAGCTCCTCCGGAGCCCTCTCCTCTCCCCGAACAGGACAGGAGCGCTTCACCTCCATGACCCGGCTATACTATCGAGATGCCTCTGCCTGTGTTGTTATGTTTGATGTTACCAGTGCCACTAGCTTCAGCAATAGCCAGAGATGGAAACAGGACTTGGACAGCAAGCTCACGCTGCCCAGTGGAGAGCCCGTGCCCTGCCTACTCTTGGCCAACAAGGTATGTGATCAGCTTAGGAAAATGGCCCCTGACCTTTATCTGTGGTCAGAGAGTAAGTGTATTTAAAATGCTCTCTGGTTCTGGATGCCAATTTCCCCTTCTGAAGTTGACAGAATCATCCCTTTTGCTTTTTGAGGGATGTTAAGGGTGGGACTATTTTGGGGAAGAATGTCCACTGTAGATTTTAGATGCTGGTGTTCTTAGCCATTGGTCGTGGAATGTTTTAAAGTCGCAGGTATTTGAGCAATGTTCTTATTCCCAGGAAGTTTATGGGGTTGCCTTTTATTTATTCTCTCTGCCAGTGTGATCTGTCCCCTTGGGCAGTGAGCCGGGACCAGATTGACCGGTTCAGTAAAGAAAATGGTTTCACAGGTTGGACGGAAACATCAGTCAAGGAGAATAAAAATGTTAACGAGGCCATGAGGTGAGTAGCTCATGCTGTTCTGGGCATAGGCATGTGGGCTTATGCAGCTTCCATGCCAATCCCATGGACCCTTTTTGTTTGTTTGTTTCTGAGAAAGCGAGAACAGATCAAGCCATTGGAGCGCCAGCTTCTGAAGGTCAGGGATGCTGTCTTCCCTCTTGAGATAACTGGTGACTAAGGGACACTTAAACCTGTTACTTTTCTGAGTGTTGTCTGTGATAAGATGGACAGGGTCTGCCATGTCTCCCTTTCCTCCAGCCAGCTTCTCAGATGTATTTTTTGTTTACTTTTTAGAGTTCTCATTGAAAAGATGATGAGCAATTCCAAAGAAGACATCATGTCTTTGTCTACTCAAGGGAACTATATCAACCTGCAAACCAAGTCCTCCTCCAGCTGGACCTGCTGCTAGTAGTTAGTTTGACTTCTTGTTTTTCATTCCAGTTCTAGGAATCCCTTCTATCTCTTGCCTTTGGTTGCCCACCCGAAGTTTTATTAAGTTCTTTTGAACTGTCTCCTGCTGACTATCTGGTAAAGAGACCCATCAACATTCAGAAGAGACACCTGGGACCCAAGTGCATTTCTGCATCTCTTGGATGTTTGCTCTGACCTGACTTTGGTTGATGTGGCCAGTTAGTGCCTTCTGTATAAGGAGGATCATCTCATCCCTCAATTTGTTATCTGGAGTTTTGGGGGAAGGAGTAGATTTAAATTATGATTTTAAAAAATCATATTTTTCAGTTGCTTTTGAACTTATTTTTTCATTTGATAGATATTAATATTATGATTAAGATTGAGAGGAAAACAAGATCAAATATCATTTCCCAAATTCCTTGTAGCTCATTGCTTTCAGAGTCTTTCTCTCTTGGACTTTGATTTAAACCTATGATTCAGGGTTGCAGAGGAGAGGAGCTGGACATCAGTGGGTTTTGGGCTACTGTAGGTGACCCAAAAGTCACTATTTTTGAAGCTTCTAAAGTCATAATTAGCTTTCTCTTGTTTGGCTCTAAGAATAGTCATGCTTTTAAGTTACCTGTCTTGTGTGATGAGAGCATTTCTCTCCACACTATGGTTTTCTAGTATCTAGTGTGAGGGCAAGGTTTGCAGGTTTCTGGGCTGATGTGCCTGATTCATAGTGCTACAGGTGATACAACTTGGCTGTGGTGCCCTGAAATAGATCTTTCCTGACACCTCTTGGAATCTGAATGGAAGAAGAAGTTAACGGAACTAATTCCTGTGGGACCACTTTGGGTGGCTAGCACTTACAACAGCTATGGAAAAAATATATTATCTATAGGAATCGGCCTGGGGGATGGAGAATGGATAGACAGAAAATCATTAGGTAATTTAAGTGCTAAATTGGGTAGGGTTTTTAGTACCAAATCACTTTTAGACACTTTAATTTGTTAAATTATCTTTAGAATGGTGATTTATAACCTACCTGAAGTTATGAATACTCTTAGGAACTCAGAGACCTAAGGTTCTCTGATAGACCTTAGCTAAGCGCCTTTAGTCAGTGATTTCCAAACATGGCTGATAAAAACCATCTTAGATGTTTGTAAAAAAAAATTAGAAAATAAAATGTTTACAGTATCCAGGTTCTAACCTCTGAATCAAATTTCCAGAAGCTAAGCCCATGAATTTTTTTCCCCAAAGCTCCTCAGGTGATTCTGATCAGCCTGGTTAGAAAAACTATTGCTATGTCTTCTTAGTGAAGATATAGATGACCAGACCTTTTCTCAGTCTCTATAGTCTCTCTTGGTGATTCTGTTACACACCAGACTTTGAAAACCACTGTCCTGTGAGACCAGGGTGCAAACATCAGAAAGGGAATGGGGCCAAACCTTCAGAGTTGTTATTATTTTTAATGCCAAGTATAAATTTTGCACAGTCTTTTTGAGACCTTAAAATATCATTTATATTACCATTTTTCAGTTAGGGTTGTTTTGGTTTTTTTTTATAAATTACTTGAACACATAGAATTTTGACTTGACATTCTCTTTTGTTCTCACAACAATCAAAACTCTGACCTCACCATCAATAACAGTGAAATAAGAGAGCCAGGGCTCAGGTAGGATTTTGATTATGATGATGCTAAACATAGGAGTGGAGAAACTTAACTCCCTTTATGTGAAAAGCCAACTGACTTTTATGAACTGATGTGGACCCCTGCAAAATCACAAATAAATGAAAAATAAATCTTGTATTCATGGTAATTATTGGCCTTTAATGTGCGTCTGTTGAGGTGCTCATTTATACTGATAGTTCAAGCATATTGTGGAAACAGACATTTTTTTAAAAATGCCTTCTTTAAAAATGAAGGTAAATATTACTGTCTTTATCTGTAAATTCATTAGTTCCAACGGCCAAGATCCAATTACCTAGTCCTAATCCATTATTTGATGTAACAAGCCAAATACTGCTTAGAAATGTGACCATTTTTAATAAATTGAATCTGCTTTCTTTTCTCATGTGCTGACTCAGGTTTTACCTCCCTTTTCAAGCATTTCTAGAGGCTGGTCTGTCAGCCCTTCTGGATTTTCTTTCCCAATTGGTGAAAACTGTAGACCTGAAACAAAGAGGGAATTGAAATATAACTAATTCCTCTCTGTCCCTTTTTCCATAAAGAAAAAAAAAAGGAAAGTGAATCTGATAAGGAAGAAGAAAGTCTGTTTGTAAGTGATAGCATTTGGATGCTACCTCTTTGGTAAAATTATAGAGAACATGGATATTTTTGTAGTCCTTCCCATAGAAGTTTCCGTATTTGAAACAAAGTGCTCCTCCAGCTTCTCAGCTGGTCTCTAACCAAAAAGAAAACATGTATTCCCTATGGGGTGTCGGGGACCAAAAGAAAGGCTGCAAACAGCTGTGGGATCATGACTGCCTTTGCTTTCTACTTTAAACAGAGTAACTGAGTGACCAGATAAGCAAGGAGAGATCATAGATGCAGGGAAGACTCCTCAGCAGTAAGTAATGGTTTGCTCTTTTATCATTAGGAACAAGCCAGAATTACTCCAAGATTAATTCTTAATTCACTTTCCCTAGCTATTGCTAAAGTGTGATTGGGTTCCTCGTTTTTCCTGTCTCCAAATTTAAGTTTAAGTAGCCTGTCCTCAGGACACCGTCCCATATCACATGATGCTTTTCCTTCCTTTTATAGGCAGTGGTGTGTTTTAATGACATGACCTAAGGCCATAGTTAGAGAATGTAAAACATCTTCATGGTATTCTGTAAAACCCAGAATTTGACCAGATTGCTCAAGGAAATGAAGCTTAGTACCATTTTCCCCTCCAGCCCTCTTTGTTCAGTATGTAAAGAAAGACTCCTCAGCGGAGTGACTTATGTATTAAAACTAAGTAGCCCCACAAAGTTGCAGGTTGAAATAGATAAGAAGCCACTAGAAAATGATGTTGGAAAGAACTCTACATGTATTTTTGATTCCTCCATAAACAACAGAGACTTTTGAAACTTTATCTATACATAATCTTTGTTGTTACGAAAATCTTGCCTTCTCTTTGGCTTTCAAGCATAATCTAAATTATCTTGTTTTACCTGCAGTTTCTATATAAAAATGATATTACTCTTAATAGTATTTTACTATGTGATTTTTTTGATACCTTTTCTTCAGGCTTCCTTTGATTCACACTCAAAGTCCAACTGATTGAAACCAATTACATGCTTTTGGGAATAAAGAAGAGAAAGCAGATAGGAAGCAGAAGGAGATGAAATAAGCATTTTATGATTCATCAAGGAATGAGCAGAGCATCCCAGCAGCACTGATCTTATATAGAGCTCAGATCTGGAATTGGATATGCTGCTTACACTAGCTTTGAAGTAAGGAGGTGGCAGAATAGTTGTTCCCATTTTATGTTTGAGTGAACAAACAAAATTTGACTGATGGAAAGACAGCCAGTTGAATTTGCAGCAAAGCCAAGATGTAACTGCAAGTCTAATTCACTTAGGTTTCTGAAATAAATTTGGCCTAAAAAACCTGTTTTAAAATAAGCCCAGACATTCAGAGAAGCACAACTGACCCATTTTGGATTTGAAACTCTTGGTTTGTGTTAGATAGCTTTTGAGATCATATTCATGTGTAGGAAAGAGGCATGCATATAATTAAATTTGGGGACAAGTTAGGTACAGTGTGAAGAGCATGCAGTACAAACATGCCAATTTTATTATTATAAAAGCAATAAATTTCAAAATACATCGCAAGAATTAGTTGTAAAATGGATTTCAGAGTTTGCATGGATTACAAGTCCACAATTTTAGGTTTTTATTTATAGCTGCTCTAAGGTACTGGAGACTAAAAGAAACATCAGTATAATTGTTCAGCACGCATACTCATTTGTTAAACCCGACCTTCTCTGTATGACTCCACCATCACCTTTGATCTTTCTCCCGCTTTTTAGGGGTATTTGGGCTATTCCCATTTTAACATTTTCATGTTAGAAGGGACTGTTGATAATATGGGATAAGGGGATGGAACTAGTTGATGTTCTGGAAAGGCTGGCCCCTCTGCATTTCAGAACATATCTGATCTAGGGACCCATCTGGAGGTTGTAGGTTTTGGAGAGTTACCCCAGTGAATGGAACCCTTGCACAATCTTATATAATGCCCTTGGTATTCTTTTTTTTTTTTTTTTTTTGTAACATGGGCAGGCACCAGGAATCAAATCCGGGTCTCCCGCATGGCAGGCGAGAACTCTGTCAGTGAGCCACTGTGGCCCGCCCCCCCTTGGTATTCTTTAGGATTGGCAGGAATGGTTTTGGTTGGGGGTTGGCAACTTATGATAGTAGCAATGTCTAACTGAAGGTTGCATAAGAGTGACCTCCAAGTAGCCTCTCAACTCTATTTGAACTCTCTCAACCACTGATACCTTGTTACTCTTCTTTTCCCCATTTTGGTCAGGATGGCATCGCTAATCCCCCGGTACCAGGGCCAGGCTCATCCCTGGGGGTCATCTCCCATGCGGCCAGGGAGACTTTCATCCCTGGAGTCATGTCCCATGTAGGGGGAAGGGCAATGATTTCACTTGCAGAGTTGAGCTTAGAGAGAGAAAGGCCACATCTGAGCAACAAAACAGGTCATCGGAAGGTGACTCTTAGGTATACCTATTGCTAGGCTAATATTCTCCACTATGTATGAAACTTTACAAGCCTCAAGGTCAAGGGCTGGGCCTGTTGATTTGGGTGTTCCTAATGTTTAGCACAGTATCCGGAGTTTCCCCAGTGGTAAAGTTTAATAGTCCCGTAATTTTTCTCCGATCCTTCAAGGGAATTTGCAGATACTTTTGTGTTGGTGTGTGCGTGTGTGATTCATCACCATGTTCTTTTTTTGAACATTTTAATCACTCCAGAAAAAGAAATAAGAAAGATAAAACTCTTACATACCATACTCCTCACTGCTCCCTCTCATTGACCACTAGTATTGCAATCTACCCAATTTATCTTAACCTTTGTTTCCCCTATTATTTGTTTATTTTTTATCCATATTTTTTTCTCATCTGTCTATGTTCTAGATAAAAGGAGCATCAGACACAAGGTTTTCACAATCACACAGTGATTGTAAAAGCTATATAGTTATACAGTCTTTTTCAAGAATTAAGGCAAAAAAAAAAAAAGAGGAATATCTATTTAATGCCTAAGAATAATCTCCATCTCCAGAACAGCCTCCTGACCCTATATGAAATCTCTCAGCCACCAAAACTTTATTTTGTCTTATTTCTCTCCTCCCCCTTTTGGTCAAGAAGTCTTTCTTATTTCAGTGATATTGGGTCCCAGCTCATCCCCCAGAGTCCTGTCCCATGTTACCAGGGAGATTTACACCCCTTGGAGTAATGTCCCACATAGGGGGGAGGGCAGTGAGTTCACCTGCCAAATTGGCTTAGAGAGAGAGGCTATATCTGAGAAAGAAAAGAGGCTCTGCCGGGATGACTCTGGCATAATTATCAGTAGGCGTGGCCTCTCCTTTGCAGGAATAAGCATCTTAGGGGCAAGCCCCAAGATTGAGGGCTCAGCCTATCGAATTGGTTGTCCCCACTGCTTGAGAGAATATCAGGAATTCCCCAGATGGGGAAACTGAATATTTCCTCCTTTCTCCCCAGTCCCCCAAGGGGACTTTGCAAATACTTTTTTATTCTCTGCCCAAATTACTCTGGGATATATCAGGACATCACACTAACCAGTACAAGCCCACAAGATCTCACCCTCTATTCAAGATTTCATATAATTATGGTATTTAAGTAAACTGAGTATACAAGTTAAATTAGATAACGTGCTACCCAAAATACAAATTTCGCACCAAGTAAACATCTCTCCCTTTGATCTCACACAGAAGTTGAAGTTTGAAAATATGGGCCATATCATCCTTTACCCAGTATTCTGATTTACCTTAGTCCTATTCAGATCACAGGGTCTTTATTTTAACAGCCATTCCATTTTCAACAGTTGCTGCCAGTAGCTACATCTAAATTGCAGGTACTCTCCTAAGCACTTCACATGGACTGTTTTATTTTCACAGTGACCCTATGAGGTAGGTATATGTGGAAACTGAAGTACCCAAAATTAAGACTGCTCATGATTAGGCAGCCAGTGGCCAAACTGCAATTTTTAACACTAAGCAGCGACTCCAGAAACAGGACCCTTTACTACACTACACTGCCTTCCATTTTGTATGTATGTGTTTTGGTGGTGGCATCCTTGAAGTCTTTTCATATAACATATTTTCAGTATGGTGGAAATAAAAAGTAATTTATTAAAGAGGTATAAAAATGTTCTAATACTTCTATAATGAAAGATGACAAATCAGCTAAGGAAAATGGAGAAAAGAAGAAAAATCCAAATCACCCATAGCCCCACAATCCAAACAAAACCTCTCTTTACAATTTGAAAAATTTGCTTTCAGCCCACTTTTTTTTTTTTTTTTTTTTTTTTTTTTTGCATGGGCAGGCACTGGGAATCGAACCCGGGTCTCCAGCATGGCAGGCGAGAACTCTGCCTTCTGAGCCCTAGTGGCCCACCCTCAGCCCACTTTTTTTTATATTTTTATTGACAAATCTTCACAAGCATACAGTCCATACAGGTATACAATCAATGGCTCACAATATCATGACATAGTTGTGGATTCTTCACCATAATCATTTTTTATGAAACATAACCACATACAAACACAAACATTCTTACCATATGATCATTCCATTCTTGTTAATATAATCAATAACTCACAAAATCATCACATAGTTATATATTATTCATCATGACCATTTCTCAGAACATTTGCATCAATTCAGAAAAAGAAATAAAACATCATCATGATCATTTCTTAGAACATTTACATCAATTTTAGAAAAAGAAATAAAAAGAAAACAAAAAAATTCATACATACTATACCCCTTACCCCTCCCTTTCATTGATCACTGGCATTTCAATCTACTCAATTTATTTTAACATTTCTTCCCCCATTATTTATTTATTTTTAATCCATATGTTTTACTTGTCTGTCCATAAGGTAGATAAAAGGAGCATCAGACACAAGGTTTTCACAACCACACAGTCACATTATACAATCATCTTCAAGAAACATGGCTACTGGAACACAGCTCTACATTTTCAGGCAGTTCCCTCCAGCCTTTCCATTACACCTTAACTAAGCAGGTGATATCTATTTAATGCGTAAGAATAACCTCCAGGATAACCTCTCAACTCTGTTTGGAGTCTCTCAGCCATTGACACTTTATTTTGTCTCATTTCTCTCTTCCCCCTTTTTGTAGAGAAGGTTTTCTCAAACCCTTGATGCCAAGTCCCAGCTCATTCTAGGATTTCTGTCCCATGTTGCCAGGAAGGTCCTCCTCCCTGGAGTCATGTCCCATGTAGAGACGGGGAGGGCAGTGAGTTTGCTTGTCGTATTGGCTGGGAGAGAGAAAACATTTTTTTTTTTTTAACACGGGCAGGCACCGGGAACCGAACCCGGGTCTCTGGCATGGCAGGCAAGAACTCTGCCACTGAGCTACCTTGGCCGGCCCCTTCAGTCCACTTTTTAACGCAAAGATTGTTTTTGCATAATTGTATTCACATTTAAAGAAAACGCTTTTGATGCCACACCTTTTGCATATCCAGTGTTGCAGTAGGAGTTGTGGGAGATGTAAACCCATATGCCATAGAAGGTCAAAGAAGGAGGAGGTCAAGGAAGGTTTCTTAAAGAGAAGTAGGGCCTGAGTTGGAAAAAAAGCGAGGAAGGAATGGTGTTGCATTTCAGTTTAGGAAGAAGGCAGGTCAGAATTATTAGGGAGGCTTGGGAAGTAGCCTGTAGACCAAAGGGTTCATGTTGT
The DNA here is from genome assembly GCA_004026745.1 of Myrmecophaga tridactyla. NCBI lineage: Eukaryota > Metazoa > Chordata > Mammalia > Pilosa > Myrmecophagidae > Myrmecophaga > Myrmecophaga tridactyla. The sequence continues at coordinate 49,168 of PVIY010011343.1, read as the reverse complement.
GGAGCAGTAGGAAATCAGGTAAGAAGGCTTGTTGACAAGAATTGATTGAGAGATCATTGATTAATCAATAGTGTATAACTACCATTTATGAGATACTTTATGAATAGTAGAAGAAAAGGTCCTATCCAGGAAGAGCAATTGAGAAGAGAGAGAGATGTAAAGAACTGCATCTCAGTACGCCAGGTACCAAGTTTTATAGTGATGGAGGACAAGGAGGGAGGTCAGGGAAGTCCTTATGGAGGAGAAAGAACTTGAATAAGAGTTTGCCAATTGAGGACTGCAGGAAGAACTGTATTTCAGACAGATTTAATGTGAACAGAAGCTTGGGGGCATGTAACAAACAGCAGAGCTTGCTTAGAAAACAGTGGGTGTTCATAATGGCTGGACCTTGTGGGGGTGGACAGGCACCCTAGGATAGAGGGACAAAATGAGGTTGGAGGGAGGACCAAATTAAAGAGCACTCTGTATGTCATACTGAGGCATTTGGATTTGATCTTATAGTGAGGAACTATTAAAGGACTTAAAAAAAATTTTTTTTTCCTTATTGTTTCTTAAAACAACAAATTCATTATTTTTCGGTCCTGTAGGTTAGAAGTCTGACAGTGATCTCACTAGGCTAAAATCAAGCCCCGTCAGCAAGGCTGTGTTTATTTCTGGAGGCTCTAGGGGAGAGTTTTCTTGCCTTTATCAGCTTCTCAAGGCCAGCTTCATTCCTTGGCACATGGCCTCTTCCTCCAAAGCCAGCAGTGACTGGTAGAGTCCTTTGTACATCTTATGGCTTTGACCATTTCTGCCTCCTTACACTTTTACTGTGATTATATCCCACCCACCAGGATAATCTAGGTTAATCTCCCCACCTCAAGGTCCACTGATTAGCAACCTCACACACTCACAGGTTCCAGGAACTAGGAAATGCACAGCTTTGGGGAGCCATTGTTCTGCTTTCCACAGATGGGAAAAACAAGGATTAGAGCAGTTAAAGGTACTTGCCCAGGATCACAGAGCTGGTTGGGAGTAGGACCAAGACTAAACATAATTTTTTTGGGGGGGGGTGGTACATTGTCCGGGAATCGAACCCGGATGTCGTGCACGGAAAGCGCTAAATGTAATTTTAAAAATTAAAATAATACATTTTTTAAAAAAGGAGATTGAATTCTCTTGTGATTTCATCTCTCAAAGATAACATGACAGAGATTTTGAGTATTCTTACAGATTTTTCTCTACATGAACAGTCCCAACTTTGTGCAACCCCCTTCCTGTCTTTTTTTAAAAACAAGAACAGACTGGTATATGAATTCCTGGAATTTGTTTTTTTTTTTTCCTCTTTAATATATTTTCTTATCTTCCCACATACAGTTCTACCTCATTCCTTTTAATCACCGCATAAGAGTCCATTGTATGGCTATATCATATTTATGTAGCCAGTCCTCTATTAATTGATGTTTGGGGTATTTCCTTTTTCTCTACTGCAAATAGCACTACAAATTAACATCTTTATATTAATGAAGTTGTGTGAAAACTTCCTTAGGAATTCCTAGAAGTGAGTCAAAGAGTATACACACTGTAAGTTAAAATATAGTGCCACATTTCCCTCCAAAACTGTACCAATATATACTCCCACCAATAGACATGAAGGGCCAGTTTCCTCATGTCCTTAACAAGACTTTTCAATTTCACCAATATCAGAAGTAAAAAAAAAAAATCATTTTTTTCTTTTCTTTTTCTTATGAACATATTTTTATTTGTTTTGATGTTTTTTATTTTTCTGTGAGTCACCTATATGTATCTCATGTCTGTTTTTATTTTTTTCTTTTTCTTAGTGGTTTTATAACAGTTCCTTTATATATTAAGGATATTGCAAATGTATTGCAAATACATCTGTCAAATGTGTTGCAAATATTTTTCCAAGTTCATAGAAAGATTTTAAGGAGTGTTATATTTGTGGTGAGAAATTTCTCTGTTGGTAGTTTAAACATTAGAATAAAGAGGTTAGACTTTATTATGGAGGCTGTAAGGAGTTACTGAAAATGTGGGTATGAGAATGACATAATGAAAGCAGTGCTTTAAGAAGTTAGTGATATCTGTGCATCTAGCACAGATTATAGAAAAAGGAGAGAGAAAGGCTGTTATGACAACTTAAATATCAGTGATGACAGTGGATATGGCAAGACAAAAATGTATTTAAGAAATGTGATGAAGAAAAATCAAGACATTTCCACATTAAAAACTAAACTAGAGGCATGGTGATAAAGATGGTAGCAGCACCAAGGATTTGAGCTCAGGTTACTAGGGGGAGGATGGGTATTGCTGATAGGAAGGGTGGGGTCAGGAAGAGAATGTAGGTAGGGAAGATGATAAGTTGTGCATACATAAATTTAGTTTGTGGGTATCCCAGAGGAAACATTCCCAGTAGAAATGTCTGTGAGGCAGGTAGGGATGCTGGGCTGGAACCCAGAAGAGGCAGAGTGGCTGATGACAGAATCACACCCATATTGGTGATAGCTGGAGTAGAAAGATTCTCCTAGGAATAGTTAGGAAGTGGTAGAGAGAGAGACAATACCTTGGACGTCCACAGTGTTGAAAGATGATTGTCATCACTTCTCACTGCCTCCTTTTCTCCATCTGTAAGCTGTTAGCAGTCTTTGTTAACTTTGTTCCTAGTGTTCAGGGATAGTTATATATTTTTGGAGGAATAACCAAGCTGTTGAAGTTTGGGTTTTTCCTTCAGTTAAGGCCATGTGATCCCCTTCTACTTCCCACAGTGTTCCATTTTATATATACCTACTTTCAGACACAAGCCCTTTTTTTTTTTTCTCTCACTATTATGCCAGCCTAGTGAAGTAGACAAGGGCCAATGTAATTATCCCTGTTTTACAGATGAAGGATCTGAGACAGAGTTTGAAACTTGCTGAAGGTCACCTGGGTAGTAAATCATGGCACTAAGTCTTGGAAACAGATATTCCTGATTACAAGTTTGGTGCTCTTTTTGTTACACCTCAGGGCTTCCCTTTTCAGCAATATTCACATCATAGTATTTTTTGAGGATGGGCTAGATAGAAGGAACTGGCCTCTGAGTATACATTTCAGGTTCTCTTGGCAGCCAGGCAGCAGTGCTAGGCTTCTTTTAGGCATAATTCTATACTTGTCCACTAAAAAGTAAATTGGAAGTTCAAGTCTCATTTCCTTCCCAGAGATAGTTTGTTGAAATAGCAAGTGAATAAATGAGCAAATGGAGGGAAAATGTTAGCCAAAGCTCAAGGGAGAAGAGAGGTAGGTAGGGCACACACCTAGAAAGGGGGAGGACCTTCATTCAACGGCCATCTGCATATTGGCCTTAAAGCCCCAGGCCAAAGCCTGGAAGACTGTTCTGAACCTTCCATTTGCCTGTACATGCTAACTATGGCGAGTTCCATTCGTTACCTAAGAAATGAGTACAAGAAATCCTCTGCCTATACCACAATAGCAAATAACGATATTTGCTAAAATAATAGAAGTTTTTCCTAATAAGACAGCCACCAGTAAAGCCAGTCAGTGATTCCCACACCATCCCAGTCATTCTGACAGTAATCTGGATGACAGTATACTTGTCAAAACATATTTGGGGGAGAGGAGGTGGAATGACATACCAGGGGCAAAGAAGAACTTGTTGAATGCTTCACTGGTAGAATATGCTCTTCTCTTTCTTAGAGAAGCCAGATTATACAAGGGGACACATTCAGGAAGCAGACAATGGTGTTTAATTTTTGTTGGCTTTTTTTTTTTTTTTTTTTGGTTGTTAAGCTGCCTGTGGCTAGGATTGAAGTCTGTTCACAATGGTGAGGAAAGCCTTAGTTGCTCTCATAGGAATCAGCTTCTAAGAGTTTCAGGCAACCAGCAAATGTTCATGGATTTAAATTTTAATTATCTGAGTTACCCTCAGTTATTTGATTTCAAAGAGTCTTGAACTATCCCTTCCCAAACCGCCCCTCACCATTAATTCATTTCAAAATAGAATTTAGCAAACATATTGTGCTTACTATGTGCCAGAGACTGTCCTGAAGGCTTTTCATGTATCAACTCATTTAATCCTAATAATAACCCTGTGATTTAGGCACTATTATTACCCATTTTAAAGATGAGACAGTTGACACACAGTGAGGGAAAGATGCAACTATTTAATGGTGAACCTGGGATTCGAACCGTGACACCTTGTGGCCCCACAGCTCGGGCTCCTAATCTGATACTGGGACTTTAAATAACCCTGAAAGTGGGTCTCAAAGTACAGACTGGAGGACAGGCGTGAACGGGGGGGGGGGTGAAGTTATCCCTTGATTACGATTGCTGTCTCTACTCCAGTAGCTGGTTAGTGCCCTGAGGGATAGTGCTGGAACCAGGGGGAGGGGTTTGGGGTTTAAGGTCAAATTTTTTGAACCTATAGAACTTCCCTCCAATTTTGAAGCAGCCCCCTAGTGACGAATCTGCTGCATATCCCACAGGCTTCGCTCTCTTCGGAGTTTCTGGATGAACAAGGCAGGCAAAATGCAACACCATTAAATTAACACTGAGTGGTACCGAACCCTATATAAATCTTCTTTTCTAGTCGTCCCAAGCTGTGACGCAAGACGAATCTGCAACTGGGGAGTGGAAGCCAGGGGGCGGGCCGAGCAGCGACCATTTTTGTTTTGCGGCCGTGCGCTCTCAGAACATCTTGACTAACAGGACCCCACGGTGTAGGCGGAGCCTATCAGGGAGCAAGGCGGGGTCGTGAAAACGTGATGATTCAAACGAACTAATGAGCTGGGCGCATCTGGCAGGAATCGCCAATGAGCGGGCGGGTTAGGGCGGAGCGCACATGCTCTAGTGTGTTCGGTTGCACCGCAGCTTTGGCGCATTTTCGGCTGGTTTGATTCATCCATTTTGAAGAGACGGGGGAACGGGGGGCTCGTCTGATCAAGAGGCCCTGAATCAAGGAGCGGCGGAGTTTGAGAAGCCAGCAGCTCGGGGTTCGGCGACAGCGGCCCCATCGGCCGAAGTTCGGGGGGGGTGGGGCGCCGAGCGCGCGGGGTGGGGGGGGTCCTGGTCTTTGGCTTCTCGACTCGGTCCTGTTTCGACAGCGAACATGTCTCGGCCTGTCAGGTCAGTGCGGAGTCCCAGGCCTGGAACGGGTTGGAGGGGGTTGGGGGAGAGTGGTGAAGAAGCGGGGGCAGAAACCTGGATTCGGCCCTCTGGTGCCACGCGCGGCCTCCTCCTTTTCGGGCCCTGCGCGCGCCCTTGAGCGTTGGGGGCCTTGCTGGCACGCGGGGCTGCGCGGGGGTGGCGGACGCGCGCCCGTGCGCGCGCCCCTCCTCGCCCCGCGCGGTTGCAGGGCTTGGGGCTGCTCTGCTGCCTCCCCCACCCGCCGCACTGGAGCGGGCGGGGTATTCCCTGACTCGCCAGCGGCCGGTGGGGGAGGGGTGTGAGGTCAGCGCCCCCAATGAGGCTCCACCTCCTCGGGGCCGGCCCCTCGGACCCCGTGGGGAGGGAGCGGTGGACTAGTGCTCGACTTCCCACCTTAAGCGGAGAAGGGCGGAGGCATTCGTTTTGCCCTGGTCCCCCTCGACTTGGCGTGGGGTTGGGGAAGGAGGGTTCGGCCCTCTTTCTCTAGCGGACGGGGGTGTTCCAGGCAAAGGGGGAGGGGCGGCACTGCCACCCCGCCCCGCCCCCGTCCTCCCGGGTCGCCGCAGGGCCCCGCCTCCCGGATCTGGCTGGCCGAGGGCTAAACCCGTTCTTTTCCCCTGCGGCAAAGGTGAGGGCTTGGAACTGAGGCCTGGAAAATAATGGGCTACTGCCTCTCCCCTAACTTCGGAGTTTTGAGAAGGTTAACCCCAAAGTTTGCTCTTTCCCTCCGACTAAAAATGTCCTTCCTCGGGGAAATGTCCTTACTCAGGGAGGTGCGGGTTAACAACACGACTCAAATCCCGTGTGGTTCTCGTTCCCACTACCTCTTCTCTCCCCCGGCGTACGTGTCGGTATAGTTTTGCAACCATCTCTTTCCCCCTACTAATTTTAATAGTAAAAGGGCTAGGGTTAGTTAACTACCAGTCTCTTCTCAGAATTTCAACAAGTTTGCTCTTCTCCAGTGGATGGTGGAATTGTCCTTTGCCATCCCCCCCGGCCATTGTATGGAATGTGCCGTTCGTGGAGGGGTGTGGTTTGGTCCAGTCTGTTGAGGCCTTAAAAAGGAGAGCTGTTGTAAATAAATAATAGTTCCTCGACACTTTTAATGTAAGGAATTGGTTACTTCCCTTAGTGTTTGCTGGGTAAATAGGTAAAGGATGAGTTTAACAATGTAGGGGAGAGGGAGTTAAAGCCTAAAAATGTTTCTATTTGGGACGATGGAAAAGTTTTTGGGAAAAAAAAAATGTTTTAGCAGTTGCTGGGCCCTTTCTTCATTCCAAACTTTGTGGGAAACAGAAGCATCTTGACTCAGATCTGTAAAGAGAGGATTGGGGCCCCGGAAAGGGTTTTGTTTCACCCAGTTTTACCCTGACTAGATCATTCACCTCCAATTCCAACTGGTCGTGATATGGTGCCGCATACTCGTATGGTAGGGTAGGGGGTGGGGATGGGGAGAGTGAGCTAACTACCTGACTTTCTGCCTTCCAATTTCAACCTGCATCTCATCGGTCACCATGGCCACCGGGAAGGTTTGCTTGCTTTTTGGCAAGGAGTCTGAATAGCTATTTCAGATTCCAGTATGCATACTTTTTATTGGCATATAAATTAACCAATTTATGCCATCAACTTGTGGAATATTTTCTTTAGGATTAAGTCAAATAGACAATATTATAATAAAGATTTGTTTTATCTGGATTGGATATTTTGTCTCCTGAAAGTAATTACTATGTGGTGAAATTGGACGGTTATTTTTCTGTACCTTTTAAACTTCACTAAGTTTTGATCACTTTCTATTTTATTGTAGTGACTTTATTAGACTCATCTGCCTGAATTTGTGTTCCCAAATAGAGGTATTGGCACATGAACGAACCTTTTTATTCAAAAACTTGGATTTTCGTATCACCACGTGGAAATAAATATATTAAGCACATTTCGGTTTTTTGTGAGACATTGGGATTTCTGCGCAAGCTTTTTTCTTACTCTGTTGTTAAAAATAATTTCAGCCTGTTTATTTGCTACTAAGTGAAAAGTGGGCTTTTGTCACTTTCAAATTATTAATTTTCACAACAATTTGATTTCTGGTTATCCATATTTTAGTGATAAAGTCTCTTCAATGTAACTTATTTAAAGAATTCTTTAATATATTCATGACCAACAATAAACAAAGCAGAAATAATTAAACTTGAGTTTGGTGGTTTGTTAAATTTTGCAATAAAACAGTCCTGTCTTAGGAAAGTGTTTTCCTTTCAAGGTGTAATTGGAGAATCTATGTACCCTAGGGTATTTAACAAAAAGTTGACATTGACAGTGGTTTAAGAACTATCACCCTGGATTTTTTTTAAAACAAAAGAACACGTTCCTGGAAAATAGTGCGGTAGTGCATCTTTGGGAATGTGTTTCTACCCTTAGGCCTATATAATAATGATAGAAAACTTCTGGTTTTCATTTTTACTGTATCCTTTTTTTAAAAGTTTAATATTAACCTAAGCATTTAAAGAGCATATAGAAATGTAATGATTGTGCCTTGACACCAGTTTCCCAATGAAGCAAGTGGTGGACCAATCAGCTACAACATTTCCACAAAAATGTGTGTTCTAGCACGTTATCTATGTAGCTTTGCTCATACAGGATTACTATTTTACAGAGTGCTTGTCTGACTTACTGTACTGTATATAGTATGAGCTCAAATATTTTAGGCCTTGTATTAAAAATGATAGCATAAAATCATTTTTGGAGCTAGAAAGAAAAGTAGGCAAACTCATTTTACACATGACTTAACTGGAACCTGGAGAAGTGACATGCCTTGCATCACACACCAGCAAATATGAAGGGTTGGCCTAAGAACCTAGATTCCTTAATTCCCAATCCTGCTCATCCCCAAACCCTGCTTCCCCATAATAATCACTTTACCCGTTGCCTGATAGATGTTGTTATTAATGTTGATTAGAGAACGTAGTTTGTGGCACTTTTAACTTTTCAAGTACTTTCATGATTCTTATTCTTGGAAGGAAGGAAAATACTATTATTTGTATATAAGACATGAGAACGAAAGCTCAAGGAAAAAATATACTTGTCCAGACTAGAAACCAAGTTTCTTGAAATTCAGCTTGGTATGTTATCAGATATCCTCCATATCGAAAATGATACAAGTCACTTAGATTAATCTTATTTGCTCCTTTGTAACATAAGTGTGCTTACTGTGTTTTCTTCGTTTGTTTAATGGTTGGGGTAGTAAGAACCTTTAACATTGAAAGTTTCCTTGTGAAAACATAGGCTCTTACGGGTTTATTTAAAATTACTTTTATATTTTTCCCATTTATATGTTGAAAATTAACACGTTTCCTGAAATTCTAAATTGTTTTCATAGAGGATATTGTTTGGGATTATTACCTACGTGTCACTTTCTTCCAAAAAGACATAATCCCTTCTATAGACTACCTTTAAAGACATGCTGCCAACAATATCACATAATAATTTGCAATATCTGAATAACAGGGAAAGTTAATTTTATAAGAACACTAGAATAGTCAGTGTTTCCCAACATTTTTTAATTAGATTGAAAATGATAGTTTCTATGATTTGTTACTGAACAAATATTGAGAATGAATGCAGAATGCAGAGTTAGACACTCTTACGGAAACCTTATCTAGTTTTATCTTCACTACAGCCCTGTGAAGGTTATATTTTAAATCCCTTTGTGGCATATGACAAAAAAGCTTTAAAAATACAGTATTCAAGGCCATAGAGCCATAAAATAGCAAAGCGAAGATTTGAATCCAGATCTGGACACAGCATTTTTTTTCAATGGTACCACTTTTTCTTTCCTAGTATTTGTCATGAAGATGGTCAAATGTGTTTTATTTAGTAATCTCTTCACTGGTGAGTACCTTCTTTAAACATTGGTTTTGGACTCAGTATAGGAAATATTTTAGGTAAGGCATTGTTGAACTCAGTATTTAAAATCATTTTCAGAGTTAGTTTTTAACTAAAATTATTAAAACTAGAAAGAATTTCAGAGATTTAGTCCATGTCCTTCAGTTTACCAGTGATGACTTTAAAGCCCAAGGAATTGAATGTAGAGCTAATAAGAAAAGCTGGATTTTGACTGCAAGAGTTTTGGCCATTCTTTCTATTGGATTTATGTTTATTTATTTGTTGCCACACAGAATTACAAGTCCACAGTCCTAGTGTAAAACCCTATGTGCATGGGAATTTTTTTTTTTTTTTGGAAGAAATTTCTGAATTTTAAAGGCAACGAGGTATATGTGGTGATGTACCATTACCAGCAAGTCAAACACATTGATGATGACTGTATTGAAAGATGAATTTTCATGTTTCCATTAAGGACTAGAAAAAAGCCTTACATTGTTCAAGTCAGCTCAGGTTTTCACACAATGTAAGTTATAAAATTTCTGTTTTTAGGCCTTTGGTATTTCTAGATTGTGTAATAGGGATTTTAGGATTGTAGGTATTTAACAGTAAAATTCCCTTTCTCAAACTTCAGTTTTTAAAAAATAGATAAAATCTATTCCAAACTCAATAGTGCTATTTACTGAATAATTTATGTGCTAAATGTTCTGCCAGGCGATTTCAAAATCTTGCAGCAACTCTTCAAGCACACTGTAGATTATCCTTATTTCATGTGTGAGGCAGCTGAGGCTCTGATGAATGATTTAGCCTAAGTTAACATAACTTTAAGAATTGGTGATAGAAGTCAAATCCATGTCTGGCTAACCCAAGGCTGATGTGATGTTCCCTATGTGATTTACTGCCATGGGGTGTTAATCATTCTCAAAGTGGTAGTGTGCTGTGGCTTTTTTGAGGGGGCTAACAGTTCAAAGTGGAGAGGATTAACTCAAAAATAGAGTGAACATTAGGTGGAAAAATGGAGAAAAGGGCAATATTTTGGAAGGAATACAAGCTTATGTGAAGAAATTAATGAAAGATACATCTGAGTGGAGGAAGAAACTGAAGTGATTAGTGTGAGGGTATTTTAAAAATGTGAATAAGTGGCATTGTTTTAAAAATTTATATATTTTTAAATGCTCAGGCATTTCTCCCTGACTAAAATGAGTGAATAGACCCAGAAGCCACCTAACAGGACTGTACAAGAAAATTATAGGTTCATTTTGAGTATAAATGTAGATGCCAAAATGCCAAACAAGATAATAGATAGCTGAATCCAATGTATATTGAAAATACATCATGATTAATTAGGGTTTGCCCCAGGAACAAACCTTAAGAAGATCCATCACTGTGTTAAATCATATTAAAAAATTAGGAAATTGATGGCATTTAAAAAGGCACAATATATTATATAACTCAGTACATTAAGATTAGAATGAAGTTAAGATAAATTAAAATTGCAAGGAATTGATTTCACTTGACAGTGGCTACAAACTAAGATAAGGGACTGAATTTATAGTTGTTTAAGTCTCTGTGATAAAACTAGTTATTGGGGAGAAGGTAGCATGGCATGGAAAAAGAAACCCTGGGTATCAAGAGACTTGGGATTTCGGCATCTGCTTAGCAATCAATTTATATAATGATGTTTAATCCCATTAGAAAAATAGTATCTCGCACTTACACGACATTTAAGAAATTTCAGAGCTTTTTCTGAGAAGTTTCTTTCAGCTCTAAAATAACTTCTGTAATAAGGAGGAGAAAACTAATTTCCAATAAGGGAACTTTCTTTTTTGTCTGTTTTTCTCAGAAATGTAAAACAAGGCCATAATGTGTAACTGCAGAGCACCATTTGTGTTAAAAGCTGTGTGAATTGTGACCTGTTGTATGATTTGCAGTCTGCACAGCTAGATAACTTGCTATGCAAACTTTAGTTGCTTGAACTTAAAGTTACAGAATATGCTGTAAAAAGTTGTCTATTTGCATTTTTTTTTAAATTCTTGCTGCAAAGATAGAAATTAATGTGACTTCATTACTCCAGGTTCAGAGGTGATAGCTTCTTGGTCATGTAATCTTGGGTCATTGAGACTAGAGATAGTGCCTCGAAGGCCCCCGTATTGTGCAGAATTGGAGGGATTAATTGTAAGACCACTTGGCCAAATTGTTGCATCCCATTGTTCTGAAAACTCATTATCTAGATTCTAGGAAGTGGAAGTTTTTGTTACAGAATTAATTGCATTGCTGTATTTTTATATAATTACTTTCTAAACAGCCATTTGACTACCAAGTACCAGTGTTACCATATTCTACTTTAGAAATATCTAGGTGAAAGGAATACAGGCTACCCAAGAGTGTTTCAACTGGGTTTAAGCATATTTTCAGGTGCTTCTAAGTGTATATCTATTTTTTGAATTGGATATGATCCCTGAAACATCGTGTACCTGTTAGTAATCTACTAAACAAGGTGATCTTCAGCGAGATTTCTTTCCCAGCCACCTTTTGTTGGAGTGTATAATCCTTCATTTATCAAGATCAAGTGGCCTAGAAGATGAACGATTTAAGAAATTAAAAAGGAACTTGGACCATGAAAGTAAAAAGCCACCTTACTATTCATTGGGCTGGGATAACAGGCACAGATAAAGACAAGCTATCTTTCTTCCAAAGACACATTGACATCTGTAAAGATAATCAGTCCCCTTTGAGTGTTTACTGCTTTCTTGCTGAGAGATTTGATTCTCCAAAATCAGAGACTATTGGAAAGTTTGCTCCTTAAAATTATATCGTAAGAATGAAACTTGTTTTGTCAGGAAGATTGAAGTTATTTTGACACAGAATTAACCTCAATTTATAAATCAGATGAAGAGCTTCAGATAAGGGGGGTGCTGGACACCACATTCTACACCTACCTTAACTTTGCAAAGACGGGAATCAAGATCCACTTTACAGAATAGACCTAGTGTTCTCCCCTTTTCACACAGTCCTGCTTTCCTTTTAGCCTGTTAAAATGCTGCTTCATTGAAATTTCAGCTAAACCCTTCCCTTACCCCCAGTTCTGTAATAACTCTTCCTTTGTTTGGTGAGATGTCCTGTACTTCTGGTGTGCTGTCTCCTTAGTTGTAATGAGTCAATAATCCTGACTTTGTCAGATTACAGGTTTATCTCTAATAATTGGGTTGACAATTTGGAAAACCACTGGGATTTCTGACACCCTCTGTGCTGCAGACCAGAATTTAATTCAGCAATAATGTGCACATCTGAGACCCTTTCAGTTTCACCTACTTGAGGTTTCTCTGCACTTAGTTTTTTAGGTTTTGTGCTAAATTGTTGAGGAAAATCTAGCCTAGCACATTTTTTCACCTTATTAAATTTGTTAAAAATGGTATGTGTGTGGCTTTGAAAGAAAATACTTTCCTATATGGAGAAAATATGGGGAACTGAATATGGTAAATTGTAAAATAACTTGTCCTGGGAATTAAGGAATACCATATAAGAATTAATGTGTTCATCTGGACTAAAACATTTGGAAGTTGATTAGAAGTGGGGGGGGGGGTTGTTGGAATTCTCTAATAAACCTATGTGCTTGGTTCATTATTCAGAAATCCTTTACTTCCCTCTGTGCAGAAATTACAAACTTTTCCCATTTAAAAATGCTAGGAACCCTTTTCTATATACATACATTTTTTTCTTTTTTACATTCTTGTATCTGGTGACTTTGTTTTTGAATTCCATGTAATTAACAGAATGAATCACAGTACATTCAAAACAACATCCATCTTAGGTAAAAGAAACATAAGGCTCAAGATAAATGTAACACTTATAAGAAATTACCTACCCTGATTTAACCTGGAAGAACTGACGTTCTTGTATCCTGAAAAAATGGCATAGAAGAATGGAATGATGTGATATTTCAAGTTTTAAAGAGGGTGAAATAGTTGATATGCAGAAAACTTAATGACATTGGTCAGTTAGATTTGTGAATACTTCAGAAAGTTTGAGAGGTGGCATCAACAGTGATGTTTGTAGTGTATAGGCCTGGTGAGTTTGGGTTGGAAAATTGACATTACCACTTGTGATCATAGTACAGTTATTTAGCCTTCCTGAGCATTAGGAGTCTTGTATAAAATTGAAATAATGTCAGTTAGCTTCTCTTGTAAGACTGTAAGTGAAGTATCTGACATGGTACCTGGCTGCTGTTGTAATTAATATTAATAATCAGTATGGGGTCACAAAAATGCAGATCAGTAGGTTTCATAAAACTGACAGGGATGTCTCAAACATTTGGTTCAAATTTTATTTAAAAAAAAATTTAGAGATCAAGGCTAAACAGATTAGTTTAAGCAGGACTCAAATCTTTTAACATGTGAATATTCTTTTTGAGTATTTAAGGGGGTAATGATATCTAAACTGATCTAACCAGGAAACCCATTAAAAAAACCTATTTGACAGATCACAAATTGGAAAATTTTGTAATGAGAAAAATAATTTTTAATTGAAGTTATAAAACAAACTTATACTCTTATAATGATGTTTTTGCTTTTAGTTAACTGTGTTTTATCTTGTGGTTCCTAGGGAGATTTTGTTTGAACATAAAGGGTTTATTGCTGAAAGATTTAACTATTACTGACTTAAATGAATTCATCTCCTTGTTTAAAAAAATATTAGAGTGAAAGTACTGTAAAAGTGCTATTGTTGGTTTTTCTTTTCAACAGGGCTTTTAACAAAGCCTCACATGAGGTCCTTGTCGGTAAGATAGGAAGTATTAGGCAGAATGATAGTTCAGTGTGAAGGATTTCTCTCAGTAGCCGTATCTAGAAAGAGCTGATTAATAGACTGATGTTAGTCTGGAAGCGTATTTCCAGTGGTGCCTTTAAAATGCTTTGTTCTTGGCCTGTCTTTTTATTGAAGACTTGAATGAGGACACTGATGGCATGCTGATTAAATTTGCAGATAATATGAAGTTGCGAAAGAAAATGTGTTGAAATCACTGTCAGGATACAAAAAGATCTTAGATTTTGGAAAGGGAGATTTTAGTTATTGGAATTGCAGTATCAAATCCAGTGTGTGATGTAATGAGTCCAAAAGCCAAATGAGGTCTTGGATTGCATCAGTAGTAGCATAGCATAGACTCGGAGAGGAAGCTCATAACCTAATCTGCTCACACAAACCACCACCACCACCTTTTTCTAACCATAGGTTTAGGTTTAGTTTGGGGCCCTTCTTGATAGACTTTACTAAATTGGAGGTAAGATGGAGGAAAGAACATGTCATATAAGTAGTGTTCAAGGAATTCTAATACTTAGCTTCCGAGAAAAAAGTAGTGGAAATTGTCATAGAAATTTTAAGAGACTCTCTTTAGAGGAGGAATTAGATTAGCCTAGAATCCCAGAAGTTACAACTGTGAGTGGATGTTAGAGGCAGATTTCACCTTGTTGTGTAGAACTTGTTAGTTATTGCAGTTTCTTAGAATAGGCAGCCTTGGGGGATCATGAGAGGTTCTCGCGTATTTCTTTCTAGGATTTTTTTTTTTTTACAGGATACAAGCTTTCAACATGGATGGATTAGATGGTCTAAGGTCCAATAGTTCTAGTACATATAACACTCCTGGTGCCATCATATTTCCCTGCTCTACCCACCTAACTTTGATAGGCCTTATGAGTGCTTAAACTTGAAAAAGTGATTTATTTTAATAAAAAATGCAATTAATATAGGAAGAGATATCATTCTTTGGGGGCTCTGGGTCAATAACATCATTTTTTTGTAAAGGTAAAACCAAAAATACTCAAAATATTTTTTGCAATTCACTTTTTTTATTCTAAAGCATGGCTCTCAAAAATTTTTCATGAGGTTCCAATAAAATATACATTTTGCATTGCATTTCACTACACACATGAACAAAGATGCCTAGAACAAGTTTCAGGAACTTATGATTAATTAGGTGTCATTTTTCTCTCCCTTTCTATTTTTTGGTTTTTCTTTTAAAATGCTGATTATATACCAGTAAATTGGTTTTAGAACCCAGTAGTGGGTTTTGACCTATAGACTGAACATTAGAAGAAATTTTGGTAGGGGGAAAAAAACATTGTTCTACAAGATCCTATAGGATTCTGATAAAGTAAGATGCTTACCACCTAGGTGATTGGTGAAAAGAGCTTTGTTGCCTATTTTGGGTTTTTCAAAACTCAGATTTGGAAAGTGCTTTAATGTCTAATAAGAAACTTGTTAAATTCTAGGACATTTGCAAGGTTTTTTTTTTCCTTCCCCACATTGGCCATAACGATACACCTTCTTCAAAATAAAATGGAAATATAGTTGCCTTAATTGAACTAATGTTCTTTTGACTTGAGAAAGTGATTTAGTGCTGTTAAGTAGTTTAAAATTTGGGGGTGTCAGTAATTAAATGTGAGTCTGTGTTTGACAGTTTCATTATTCAGTTTTCTTCCTCTACCTGAAGCTTGAGACAGATCATCTCTCTATATTGTGATGTGAAGAATTGTTGTAAAGAGAGCTGGATTTAGGGTCTCAGTTTTCTCATTTGTAAAGTTAGAGGGGTTAAATGGGATAATTTCAAAGGCAGGGTAATTTCCATTTTACTAAAATTTTGTAATCCTTAACTCTTCCGAGTGTTGGTTTATCATACCTCATTTAACAAGAATATTATTATTTGGGTCTCAGTTGCTGCTATAAGAAAGGAAAAGCATATTTGGACAGACTTGTCACTATTTAGTGGAAAGAAGCTGATTAAGAGAAGGAAGAAAATATCCTATTGTTTATAAGCTATTTCGTAATATAAACTATCCATGTTTAGTGCCAAACAGATCTTGTAGTGTTATTTTTCTAATTTCCCACTTGACCTTTCATTTTTACACTTTAAACAGGTGAGGGCCTCCTATCTCATGGCCCTTGGGGATCATCCAGGATTTGGTTCATGGTGACCAAGGTACATATATAATATAGGTATAGACTTTATATTCAGCTTTTAAAATAGGAAACAAAACTGAAGGTTTTTTGTGTTCTGTATTTTGTATTTAAGTGTTTGTTTTCCTTACTGGATTACAGTAGTTCTCTTTTCCAGTGCAGCCTTTTAGATGTTTTTAAATCAAGCTCCACTTGGTTTGAGTGATGGATATTAGTCTAGAATAACTTAAATGATGGCTTTAAAATAACTATTATTCCTACTTTCTTTGGTTTAAATAATAATCTGAAAATTTTACCATAAGGTCGAAAATAGCTTTAATATAGAAATGAGGAAGTATTTTGATATTGCATGTTAGTGAAGTGAGCAAGAAGCCTTTTAAGATAATCTTTCTTCACGAAAGTAGAACCACTCCTTTGACATGCATCTTTTAAAACTGAATGGCTTACTTCTCATATCCAAATAATTAAGTGTGTTAATTGTGTACATTTGAAATTGCAGTGGTATTCCAGATAGAACAAGTTAGCCTTCAGGCAAATAGTAATAACTGCTGTTTATTGGATAGATGTTCTGTGCCTAGCACTGTGCTGACTACTTTACCTACATTTTCTCACTTATTCTCACAATAACCTTGAGAGGTAGGTTTTGTTTTTCCTATTTTACAGGTGAGGAAACTAAAGTTCAGTGAGGGGAAGTAACTTGCTCAAGGACCAATCAACTAGTAAGTGGCTTAGCCAGATTTTAAATCTAATCCCCAAATCTGGGTTTCTGGCCTCTAGGCTTTATTGAAGTTTTGCATTGTCCTTCCAGTTTTTGTTTGTTATTCATTTTACACGAAGACTTAGTTTAGTCTTGGCATTTAATTTAAGTAATGGTATTTTGAGAAAGTAAGAATGTTTGCTTGTTTCCACTAGAAATAGAACTTCCTGTGCTCTTAGACTCAAATATTACTATTGAGTTGTGATTCTATCCTAATAGAAGCTGAATTTCCAGTTTACATGGCAACAAGTTCCTCAAAACTATTTCAGCCTAAGTAAGGTAACTCTCCAAATAGTATGCTGTTTTCAGTAAACAATCTTTAGAAGGCAGTATATAGTTTAAGAAATGAAGCACACTATTCTGTCATTTTAATGACACTGGTTACACAGATCATTTATTTAAATTATTTTTTCTTTTCCCACTTTAGCATTTATGGATAGGTTTCATTGGTCATATACCCTTAGTAAGACAAGATTGCTTTTGCAGGGGGCCATGGGCAGGCTCCAGGAATCAAACCCAGGTCTCTGGCACGGCAGGCGAGAATTCTGCCACTGAGCCACTGACGCACCACCCACAAGATTGTTTTTTACACTCATATTTTGTTTACTTGAATTTTATAGTTCTTATGAAAAATGACATTTGTTATGTAAGATGATTCTAGGCATTTTCAAATAATTGAAAGTTAAAATATTTGTGTTTCAAAGGAAGGACTGGCTTTTCAATTTACCTTCTCATATAATGTCAACACAGTCTACAGGGCATTGCTATAGTTCTTGTTGAAAACAAGGATGGAAGAAAGAAGTACTAAATAGTTACCTTTTGAATTTCTTAGGTTTAAAAGAACAAGTTATTTAATATGGAAGAAACTAAATTTTCTTTTGTCATGAAGGGCAGTTGAGAATTAAATGTCTGATAGATTCAAGTCTCTAGTCTTGTAACGTCCCTCTCTCTTGCTGCCCCTTCCTGCCCTAATCCTGCACAGATGCCAAGTCCATTCACTCCTCCAGCATACTTCTTCAATATGATGTTCCTAATGTATAGACCACCTCTGTCCTCAAGAAGCTCAGATTTAGTAGGAAAGACAGACATTGCATAGATTATATAGTATCAATAAAAGATTAAGTGTGTTGAAAAGAGGTGAGATTATATCTGAGGGGAGTGGGAATGAAAAGAACAGCATTCCAAAGAGCAGCTGCATCAAATGGGAGGAAACATGGTTGGAAGAACTACAAACTTCTGGGTTGCTTAAGAGTTAAGTGGCAAGAGGTGATATCTTACAAGACTTTACATAGATTGGATATTATCCTATAAAATTAGACTTCTGACATCGCCCCTAAATTGGTCCTTTTTTCCTTTCTATCTCTTGTTTTCTAGGTTTTTTTTGCTTTGTTTTGTAATGTTTTTGCCTATATATGCAGTCCATGTGATAAAAATATAGATAGTCCCAAACTCATTTTGGGTCAGCTGTGAGGCATGGTTTAGTGTAAGTGATCTAATAAAGAGGAAATTGGGTTTTTGTTATCCCCCCTTTTCTACATATGAACAAAAGTTCAGAAAACATTTTGAGTGTCTAGTTTTACCTTGCTTTGAGATAAGATGCAGTTGTCACCTTCAAGAAACTCAGATTAGTGGGGAAAAAAATGATATAGCAATCTATATTAAGATGTAGAGAGTACACAAGGATAATGGACTGCCATTGAAAAAATTAATCTTTTATTAAACTTTAATAACAGTTTTATTTAATTTTATAGAGCTACTCACTTTTAGATCTGTGAAGCAGCTTAAGTCATCACTTCCATAGGAGTAGGAACTGAGGTCCAGAGAAATTAAGTGACATGCTTGAAGTTCTAGAATCAGAATCCAGGATTCCTAGTAGCAAATTTTCTGGAGTTTTTTGTTTTTGTTTTGTTTTGCTATATAATACCATTCTGGAATATTTCTTTTCTTTTTTTAAAGTTTTTTTAAATTGGAAAATCTTCATACACATACTTTCTATACATGGTACACAATCAGTGGTTCACAATATCACCACATAGTTTTGTATTCATCACCATGATCATTTTTTAGAACACTTGCATCACTCCAGAAAAAGAAATAAAAAAAAAAAAACAGAAAAACTCATACATACCATACTACTTAGCCCTCCCTTACATACCATACTACTTAGCCCTCCCTTTCATTGACCACTAGTATTTCCATCTACCCAATTTATTTTACCCTTTGTCCCCCCCTATTTCTGGAGTATTTCTGATGATAGATGGTTAGAAAGTTCTTTATGTGGAACCCACACTTAATCTGATCACTAAAGCTAAGCAGTTTCTTCTACTCTTTTCATGTCAAAGCCCTAAAGTAGCTAATATGTTTTCCCTTTTACAAGTTAAAAATTTATATTTACTCAGTTCTTCATATGACATATCCTTCACTGTTGGCTCCCTTACGTATTCTCATAGTATATATCTACTCATATGTGGCATCCAGAAATTGAGTAACAGTATTTTAGTTGTGATCCCACCAGCAGATGATAAACTGGAATTATGTCTCAAGACCTGTCCTTCATTAGAGATTAAGTAGGAAAATGGAAATCAAGATTTGTTCAATATGTTAGATGCCTTACCTAAGTAGGAAGTACATAAAGATTTTAGAGTCGAATAGACACGTTTGTGAGGCTTTCATATTTTTCCATTTATGCTCTCATTGTTTAAATACCATGAAATGGATTGGCTTAAAAATGGGAATTTAATAAATTCACGGTTTTGAAGCTAGAAGTCCAGAACTGGGGCATCAGCAAGGTAAAGCATTCTCCCCGAAGACTGTTGTGTTCTGGGGCAGCACAAGTGCTTGGGTCCTTATCTTTTCTGTCAAGTTGGTAGTCCACATCGTGGCATCTTTTCTTTTCTCTCCTGGAATCCATTGACTTCAGTTTCTCATTTCCCATGGCTTTCTCTGTCTGACTTTCACTCTGTTTATAAAGGACTCTAATAATCAGATTAAAGCCCCATCTGATTCAGTTGTGCCACATCTTAACTGAAGTAAACTTCTTAATGGATCCTACTTACAAGTCCAGATGGATTATGATTAAGAATGTGTTTTGTTTTGTTTTATGGGATGCATACATCAGTCTTATCTCACTCATTAAGTATCTTTGAACTCAACAACCAGAAGATAACGCAATTTTTAAAAATGGGCAAAGGTCTTAAATAGACACTAATCCAAAGAAAATATTCAAATGTTTAATAAGGACATGAAAAGATGCTCAACATCATTTGCTATTAGGGAAATGCAAATCAAAATCCAGAAGACACCATTTCATACTCATTAAAATGGCTGTTATTTAGAAATGGAAAATAACAAGCATTGGCGGAGATGGGGAGAAATAGGAACCCTTGTGCATTGTTAGTGGGAATGTAAGTGGTGCTGCCACTGTGGAAAAGAGTTTGGCAGTTCCTCAGAAAGTTTAAATTACCATATGACGTGGCAATCCCACTTCAAGGTGTATACCCAAAAGAATTGAAAGCAGGAGCTTGGACAGGTATTTGCACACCCGTGTTCATGGTGGCATTCCCAAATTGCCAAAACATGGAAGCAACCCAAGTGTTTATCATCCAATAAATGGATAAACATAATGTACATATACAATGGAGTATTATTCAGCCATAAAAACAAATGAAATTCTGATACATGGTACAACACAGATGAACTTTGAAGATACTATATTGAATGAAATAAGTCAGACACAATAGGACAAAAATTGTATGATCTCACGTCCATGGAATCAGAACATGCAAATTCAGAGTCAGAAATTAGAATACAGTTTACTGGGGTTGTGGAAGTAGGGAATGGTTGTTAATGCTTAATTGCACAGTTTTTGCTCAGGGTGTTGGAAAAGTTTTAATAATGTATAGTATTGATGGTAGCGCAATATGGTAATCAATGTTGCTGAATTGTATACCTGAAAGTGATTAAAATGGGACATTTTATGTTGTATATATTGTCATAATAGAAATTTATAAAAAACAAAACTCATGAAACTGTTCAACAGACAGTGAACTCTAATGTAAACTGTGGACTTTGGTTAGTATAATAGTACTGTTTCATCAGTTGTAACAAAGGTACCACACACATGCTATGGTTAACTTTGTTAACATTAATATTTGGAAAAATGTGAGAGTGTATAATGGGAACTCTACTATTTTGCATGATTTTTCTGTGAATCTACAACTTCCCTAAAAAAGCAAATAAATTGAAAATAGAAGCAGCTTTTGAATGGCCAGTTAGTGTTTATTCTTCCTGGTTTGTATAAGGCTTAAGTTAATGTTGCTGTAATTCTTTTGAGCATTATAATTGTTATATTTAAAAATTGCTTTTACCATGAAAAAACTTAGTAATAACTTTATCAGGTATACATGTGTATATGTGTATAGGAAGAATAAAATTAACATTTATAATTTTGGTTTGTATATATATGCAATATCTTGCATATATAATGAGTATATGTAGTGATTTAGCTCATTTTACTGTTTTATGTACATGTGTTTTGGGAGATGGGAGGTTGTTTTATGGTAGGGGGGATGGTATTTGAGCTATCACTGAGGTGAGCAATATGAGAATTGTAGTTTGAAATACTTTGCCTTACATTACACTTCCCTAAAACAAAAAATAAAGTATTTTGGCTGGGAGTGGAAGCTGTTGAAAAATAACTTTCAGAGAGCTACTTCTGATTTTGTTATTAAATAAAAGGGTGCATCCCAGATATCTTAGAAAAGTCCTGTATTTTTATTATCTTAATTAATTAGAGGCTCTCTTTCTACAGAAATAGGAAGGTCGTTGATTATTCACAGTTTCAGGAATCTGATGATGCTGGTAAGTTTTATGAGTTGGACTGACTAATTGAAGAATCGCCAGCTTATATACTTTTTATCATACTTTTGGAACTTTTTATTTTTAGAATATTTGTATGTGCAAATTATATCAAGATCTGTATCAACCAAAACAAAAGTTGTACTTCCATGGATTTTAACTTCTCCTTGGTAAATCATTGTTCATAAATGGTTGATCTGGTTTAGGAGTCCAAAGTTTAGATGTCCATTAATTCCAATGCATTGTTCATTACTTAAAATACCTTATTATGATCACTGTAAAATCTGTACATTGTTTTGAGGTTAAGTTTTTTTACCAAATAAAGCAACTAAAATGGGGGTCTATTTTGTGAAACAGTTTTGATTTATAAACTAATTCATTATAGAGCTATATATCTTAAAATCTTAGCCATGAAAGTTTCTTTAGAATGTGTTCTTAATCTCTTTATTACTTTCCAGATGCATGTACCCTTCCATTTTCTTCTTTTTCTTTTAAATCTAATTGCCATTATAAAAAGAATGTGTTCTTTGAGAAAACTTTAGAAAATATAGAAAAGTATAAAGAAGAGTATAGAAAGGACTATAACCCCATCTCCCAGAGTTAATACTAATGTGTGCTACCTGCCAGGAATTGTTCAAAATGTTTGTATTTATTCATTTAATCCTTAGAACATTCCTGTTAAAAATGGTATGTTCTATTATTATTTATTTGCAGAGTAATGCCCAAAGTCCCTTAGACAACTGACCATTTTAACTTTTTTTATTAACTCAAAAGCCTTTTTTTTCCTTTTAAAAATGTGGTTGAGTTGTGGTGTTTGTTTTTGTTTTTGTTTTTGTTTTTGTTTTTGCCTGGGCAGATACCGGGGAATCAAATCCAGGTCTCTGGTGTGGCCAGCGAGAACTTGATAGTTTTATATTCTATCTTCCTTTTCCAAACCAAATACTTGTATTTTTCTTGTGTTATTGAAAGTTATTTGAAAAAATCCTATTCAGAGTTGTATGATATTCCACTAACATATCTAACCATTCAATAATTGCTAAATATCCAGATTGCTTCCAGCTCCTCACCATTATATAAAGGTGTGCAGTAAACATTTAAAAATAATCACCTTTTAGGGTATTTTAGGGTAGGGTAATTTGTTTAGTTTTATAAGGCTTTTTAATTTGGAGATATTTTCCTCAAGTGCCAGAGTATGCTATATTTAAGACATTGCTTTTTTTAAAAAAAGATAAGATATAGAATTATCAGAGATAATTGGCTCTAAATATATTAAAAATGCACATGAAAACTAGAGAGTAATATGCAAAAATGAACATAGTTGAGTTAAGGTGGTGGCTGGGATGGAAAATAATTTAAATTTTAGAAATGGAAGAAAAGTATTTGTGAAATCCTGTCCCTCTTGCCACTTAAATAGCATGAAAGAGAATTAGCTCAGTGAACGTAGTGGTAATTTTTACACATAATCCATAATATAATTAATTGAATTTGAAAATACTTTGTTTAGATGAAGATTATGGAAGAGATTCAGGTCCTCCAGCTAAGAAAATTCGATCATCTCCCCGAGAAGCTAAAAATAAGAGGCGATCTGGAAAGAATTCACAGGAAGATAGGTAAGAGGCATTGTATTTTCCATTCTTCTTTACACCATCACTACTCTGAGATGAGGGCAGTCTTTGATTTCTAAATTAGTAGACTCTCCATATACTTTGGGGGTGTACTTATTGTCCACTTAGCATTGCTTTGCATATTTCATATTGAGGTGGGCAGTACTACTGGGTCTAGAGGTACAGCATCCTTAATGTCATGAGACTTACTCGAACTCAACCTGGAATCCAGGGTGATCTCCAGGAATGCCTTTGTTGCCGCCTCAAACCTTGAACACAAACAGAAAGGTAAGGTATATGATTTGTTACATAAGATTAGTGTTGGCATTTTCATTATAGTGATAGCAAAAAAGTGACCTTTCTCATTCAGTCACACATCATTGGCAGAATCAGTTTGCCAATTTGATAAACTAAAGCTTATCAAATCTAAGTTGTATATCTGCTGAGTCTTACTGTCTCATGATCAGTTTTCCTTTGATTAAATAATTCAGTCATTTTTAGTCAGTTTCCTTTCCCTTGGTTTTACAATGAGTTCAGATGAGTTCTAATTTTTAGTATAATTTTGCCTTATGAGACTAGGATACTGTTGCTTTCACCTCTACTCCTAAATAATACCTATACACGCACACAGCACGACTCTGAGACCTTGGTGATAGGGATGATAGCAGCTACCATTTATGAGTGAATGTTATGTGCCAATCTCTGTGTATGTTCTTCGCATACTTTTTCACTTATTTCTTAGAACCCCTCTGTTAAGAAAGGGGTTCAGTGATATAACCAAGATTACCCAGCAAATGGCTATGAAATCATGTGTGTTGGACTCCAAAGTCCATTTTTCTACCATTAGGCTATACCACTTCCAAATAATACTATTAGGAATAAAAGAACCAAAATATTTTTATTAGTTTTCTAAGATATTTACCTCAGAGCAGTAAAATCACTATAGTAAAATAATAAAGCATAGGCACAAATCTCTATTCAGAATTCACAGTGCTAAAATCTTAGAAATAGCAATATTAAATACATGAGTTTATCTAGTGTTTTCTGTTTGTATTGCTAACCTCTTATATTTGCTGGAGAATTTCAGAAACATACTTTTGAGGGAAAAATGAGACAAAATTATACCATGGGGAGTCAAGTCTTCTAGAATTTCATAGTGTATCCTCTAATCCAATTTTATATAGCAGCCCAACTTAGAACTATCTTTGATTATATTTGTTTATTATATTTCCTTGAGGAATTGGCTTCTTCACGGCCTGGTAAAATGTCTCATTGATGTGATATCTAGCCTCAATTTTTCGTTGTTGTTGGAATAATTTGGTTTAACTATTCTCTGTTAAGTGTCAGGAATGATTGAGATAAATACAGTGGTTTTTTGTTTGTTCGTTTGCTTGTTTGTTTGCCTTTTTTAGTGTCTTGTATGTTTATTCCCTCATACCAATGCTGTTGGGTTTTCTTTTGGTTTCCACCTAAAAAGTTCAACTGTAATGGAGTTCAAGAATTTACTCAACTAAGTCTGTAGACTCAGTAATGAAAGAACTAGAGAAAATAGTATAATACCATTGTGATAGACTTGTAAAATAAATGCTTATTTTGCATAAAAACATTTGTAGAGAACAGTCTTAGTTTTCAAATTATAAAGTGTCTTGGACTTAGGTTTCTTAGTGAAGAAGTATGTTTTGTATTCTCTTTTGCTTATGTATCTTAAGTTTAGTACTTTGTCTTTGAGTGTGGTCTAGCTTATGGGAAATATCAGAAGAGACTTACAAGACCTGCTGTTTGCAAAGGGAACCTCTGAAGGCAGGTGTTTTTGGCCTGCATGTTCCTTTTTAGTCAAAACTTGTCATGGAATCATAAAATTAAAAAAAAAATTATTAATAAAACTATTCAACATACAACACGAATATTCTTAACAAATGAACATTCCACACTTGGTGTGCAATCAGTGTGGCTCATAATATCATCACATAGTTGTATATTCATCACCATGATCATTTCTCAGAACCTTTACATCACTCCAGTAAAAGAAATAAAGAAAAAACTCATACATACCTTATCCCTTATCCTCCCTCTCATTGACCACTAGTATTTCCCTCTACCCAAGTTATTTTAACATTTGTTCTCCATATTATTTATTTTTAATCCATACTTTTTACTCATCTATCCATACCGTAGATAAAAGGAGCATCAGAACAAGGTTTTCACAATCACAGAGTCACTTTACAAAAGTTATATCATACAATCATCTTAAAGAAACATGGCTACTGGAACACAGCTCTTCAGTTTCAGGGACTTCCCTCTAGCCTCTCTAATACACCTTAAACTAAAAAGGGGTTGGAATCATAAACATTTTAACACTGAAGAGTACCAACTCATTCAACTAATTGATGACAATGAGATGCTAGAACCCAAATTGCCAAGTGAAGATTTATGGGGACTTAATATTTGTGTCTTTGTGACTTAAAAATTGTTTAAAAATACTTTCACTGAAACTCTGAAGCTCTTATTTTATTTTGTAGTGTGATCTTGAGATCACTCCTCATATCACAGAGACCTGTGGTTTTTTGTTTGTTTGGTTGGTTGGTTTTTTGCATGGGCAGGTACCAGGAATCGAACCCGGGTCTCCGGCATGGCAGGTGAGAATTCTGCCACTGAGCCACCATCATGTCACCCGAGACCTGTGTGTTTTTGGTGCATGGAAATGTTGGAAGCAAAAAATATTAGGAGATAATTACTTAACTGATTTGTTTTCATTTTATTTTAAATAAATTTTTATGCCTATTCTAGGTTATGTAACAACCCACTACCATTTAATTATTGTATTTTAATGGGGTTTTTTTTTTGCATCTCTACTTAGGAGTGATTCTTATTTGTCTAATTTACCACCATCAACATCACTGTATGTAATTTATTTTTAGTGTTTTTGTACACTGTCCCTGTCCAGTGTATATTTTTGTTGTGAACCAGGCCTTAACCAGAAGTGAGACATTTTCTGCCTTGGGTTGAGAGACATTCTTCTGTGTGGTATGGAGGTAGGGTGGGAGTGGGTGGTATTTAGAAGTTGTA
Source organism: Myrmecophaga tridactyla (assembly GCA_004026745.1). Taxonomy (NCBI): domain Eukaryota; kingdom Metazoa; phylum Chordata; class Mammalia; order Pilosa; family Myrmecophagidae; genus Myrmecophaga; species Myrmecophaga tridactyla. The sequence continues at coordinate 22,930 of PVIY010011343.1, read as the reverse complement.
TTTCCAAAGTAGATTAAATTGTGTTTATTTACCAGTGTTCCTGCAGGGTGGGAAGTAATGGAAGTGAATTTACTCCTCAGCACCAGTTTGAACATTAAATACGAAAAAGATATTCTTCAGTATTCAATTTAAGTCAGATATCAAAGATACTTATACTTTGACTCAAGGCTTTTTAAAGTATTTGTCTTTTACCTTTTCCCTTTACAGCGAGGACTCAGAAGAAAAAGATGTAAAAACCAAAAAGGATGATTCTCATTCAGCAGGTAGTAAACTATTTTTGATATAATACATGTAATATAATTCTATTCATATATTTATTCATTGGGCATTTTAATAAGCCGGTTTTATATTTATATGTGAGTTTATATATTTACAACATATATATATATGTTGTAAATACTGGGGATTACGAAGATATCTCCTTCAAAGAGCTCATGATGATCCTCAATCTTGTAGTATATTAGTCACCTTTGAAGCTCTTCAAACTACATATGCTGGGTCCTGCCCATGATTTCTGATTCATTAGTTCTAGGTAGAACTTTGGGGGCTTTGTTTTTTTTAAAAGCTTCTACAGATTATTCTGATGCTTAGTCAAAACCACTTACATGAACAAATACGAGACATCAAACTAATTGGATAATAGAAATACATATAATATTAGGTGAAGTGGAGGTATTAAAAAAAAGGGAATGATTGACTCTGGATTGCAAAACAAACAAAGGTTAGTTTCAAGCCCACTCTTAGCTGGAAAGTAGTCCTTTGAAACAATAGCCATAAAGAAAGGTTTTTGGTTAGAATTTTAGCTTAAAAGAATTCATGTGTATTAATTAGGAGTCTCCATGGACAAAGAAATATGTTAAATTCTGATGAAATTTAACTTTCTAAGAATTGAGAGTTTTATTGTCTCCTATCCCTAACCACTTTAATTTTGACCTATGTTCCCCTGCTCTTGCCTTCCTGGAGCTGTCTTTAAATGAGATGCTGTCTAGCTAAGATAAAGAGTATCAACAAGGCTCCACTAAATTCGTTGCACTGAACTGTTTTGCATTCCTTCTTGTTAAGTCTGCTGGCTATCTGGCTGCCTAAGTTGAACAAAATTATATTAACATTTTGCACTATCAAATTATATTATATATATTATGTGTATATCTTGTGATAATATAATATACACTGATTTATCTGCCTGGTAGACCCTGTTTGACTCTCTTGCATATATTAGTTTAGTGAGCACTGCAAGGTGAATAACTCTGTACTTGTTAAACACAACTCCTACAGGTGGGTATAGTTTGAGGTCTACTGAGGTCAGCTTTATTCTTACTCCCTGTCTGTCTCTAGATGAGGTTTTTGGCAGTGAAAGTGAAGACTTGAGAAGCGATCATGGCAAGGCCTATAGGACTATGAATGTTTCCAGAAGAGCCAAATCATAACAGAACAAGGGGCCTCAAAGTCCAGGAAAAGGGCTACAGGTCAAGACTAGTACAAATATATCTTGGTCAAAAGCTAGCGCTGGCAGCCTGTCTTTCAGCCAGAGTCATTCGCAAACACAGCTGTGTGTTGAATTTTTTTTTTTTTAATAGACTGTAGTCTGTGAACATGAAGTTTTTTGATGAATTTGTATAGAGATCTTTAGCTAATTGAGCTAAATATGTGGTTTAAAAATTGTCCTCAGTCCCTTCTAAATTGAAACAACCACACTTCATTCATTGTAAAGGGTAGTTGTTATTTTAGGGTTTGCATGCTAATATAACTTTTGTTTGTATCTTAGAAGAAAGATAATTTTTTTCCTCTCCTACTATTTAAATAAAAATATTTTTCTGACCTTCGTTTCTTAAAAACAGCTAACATAGATTTGAATGTAATTGAGAATTTTATATCAAAGTACTGATAAAGTTTGGCATGTTTTGGAAAGCTTGTATTCACACCTGAAATCAGCTTTATTATTGGTGGGAACTCTATGCCTAAGTTATTTTACGTATGATAGTGGGTACATAGTCATACTCAATTTTATCCTTTGTGAATTTTAGCTTTCTTTTGTGTGCTATATGGAAATTTTTAAGATTAGAATTTATCCCCTTTAAATAAAATAAAGCTGCAGGTTCTATATCACATATTGGCCACTTTATGTTGGCCTTTTATTTGCATAAAAAATGCAAAATCTTTGATCATTGCATCATGATAACTTTGAAATTGCAGAAGACAGCGAAGATGAAAAAGATGATCATAAAAATGTACGCCAGCAACGGCAGGCAGCATCAAAAGCGGCTTCTAAACAGAGAGAAATGCTCATGGAAGATGTGGGCAGTGAAGAAGAACCAGAAGAAGAGGATGAAGCACCATTCCAAGAGAGTACGTAAAGTTGGCCTGGGTACTTTGGTCATGATTGTAATTGTGACTTTGATTATTTCGGTGTTTTCTGGGGTATTAAATGTTAAAACCCGTCCCTTAAATTAGGTAGACTCCCCCACCCTTCGAGGAGATGACTGTTTGATACCCATTAATATTTTTAAAGTTTGAAAGAAGTTCATGATTATAAATTGTCCACCGTTTTTAATGGTATCATGTATATCATCTATACTCACATATTGAATGAATAATTGTTAGAATAGCAGTTATATGTGTAAGTGTTTAACTTAAGTGATTGAAACTTATATTTCGGCGTAGGGGAAGGGGATATAGACCTCCACCCCACCCCACCAAATATTAATAACAGATTTTAGATGTTTCACTGATTACTCAGGTTAGTTAATTATACGTATAGTTGCTTTGTATACAGTTTTCTTGTGGCGTTTATTCATAGTTGGACCAGAAACACCAGGTCTGTTCAGTTTTTATTCAGATTAAGTCTTATCCCTGCCAGTTTTTGACCTGTTCTTCAAATAAGTCAGTCGTGTAACACTTCATGTGAGAAACCCATTTTACAGGTTGGGCCAATGATAACAAAATTGGTAGTTCAGCTACCAGTAGAACCTAAGAGTGTTTAACTCCCAAATCCCAACTTCCTGTCACTCTTGTACTCTCCCTTTGTTCACTTAAAAAGTCAGATCTGGAAATTCTTCTTTCCCTTCAGAAGATTCTGGCAGCGATGAAGATTTCCTAATGGAAGATGATGACGATAGTGACTATGGCAGTTCAAAAAAGAAAAACAAAAAGATGGTTAAGAAGGCCAAACCTGAGAGAAAAGAAAAGAAAATGCCCAAACCCAGGCTAAAGGCTACAGGTGAGCTCTGCAGAAGTGAAATTAAATTACTGCTTTTAAAAATTTCAAGACCCAAATTATTCATTATTCATTAATACTAAGCATTGGCCAGATACATAACAGGAATATAAGAATTCCAAAAGTGTCCTGTATTCTATACCTGAAAGTATCTCTTAAAGTAGATAAAGAAGAGAGAGAGATTTCTTACCAAACAAAACTGGTCTGGATTCCTTGGGTGTGTTGAATTCCGAGAGGCCATTTAATAGATTGGTCTTACTGATACAGACTCCAGTTCCTCTAGGAGTCAGGTGAACTTAACCCTGTTCTTATCTGCTCCCATATATAAGCAAGATTTGGGAATGACCCGTCTGTGACAGGCACAGTAGTCCAGACACTGCATCAGTATGGCTAATAGTGCTGTTTTTTTCCACTGCTGTTACAGTCTCATATCTCAGCAGCTGGTGAAGATGAATTTATGAAAAGGCACAAACTTAAATGTAGATTAATACAACATTTAAGTTCTGTGCTCTGATCATCCCCTGTGCTATCAGAGTAAAACCACACTTTAAAACATGAACTAATTTTTGCTGAGCTCTTATAGTTTCTGCTATCTGTCCTTCTAATTGGAGTTAGTTGTCATTAAATTGCCGGACTGAATTTGCTTTTTGTACATGTCATTTTATTCAGGCTAATGGAACTAGTGATTTTTGAGTTTGTTCCTCACTACTTACTCTTGGGCATGATGGAACTATCAAGTTACTTGATAGCTTCACCTTCTACTCAGATCAAGTCATATCCTTCCTTCCTTTTGATCTTTTTTAAACATAAACAACTGTTAGTCTCAAGCACTAAGGATGATGCATAGTTTCTCTGTAGCATCATGTTTCTTCATTATAAGCATTACTGTTATATGACATTATAGTATTGGTAAAAATGATTGGAAACCATTACAGCATATTGCAGTAATTTATCATGACAGGTTTAGAAAGTGAGATAGATTTATCTAGGGACACGTGTTACCTTAGTACCCAACTCAGTTTTTTAGTAAGGTGGGCTTTTATATAGATTTCATTATTACATATTGTTTTACTTTGTAGCTAATTTGTATTAAAGATATTTTTTCCTGTTCCCCAAATTGTATTTTTCTTTTTTCAGTGACGCCAAGTCCAGTGAAAGGCAAAGGGAAAGTGGGTCGTCCCACAGCTTCAAAGTCATCAAAGGAAAAGACTCCTTCCCCCAAAGAAGAAGATGAAGAGCCAGAAAGCCCTCCAGAAAAGAAACCATCTGCAAGTCCCCCACCCGAAAAATCTGGGGATGAAGGGTCTGAAGATGAAGTCCAGTCTGGGGAGGATTAAAAATGATGATGGTTTGGAGAGAGATTTTATTAAAAAAAAAGAAAGAAAGAAAAGGAAAAAAAAAAAAGAAAGAAAGTAAACCTACTTAAGATAGAACATGGTTTTGGCTATGGCTTGACTTACAGGCTTTGAATGCTTTTTTCCCTTTGTTGATGCATTTTCTCTTTACTTTTTCTTTTTTTTCTTAAGAAAACCATTGTATGTTTAAGTTACCTTTTGTCTGTTGGTCTTCTCTTTGCCACCCCTCCCCTCCAACCCCAATGAAAGCCATGTCACATTAATCACTGGATTGACTGTTTCATCTTTTTATTTTTAATGGAAGGTATACCACAGCTGGAAAGCAATAAGATTTGCGGTGAATACTATAAAATTTTGCCTTTTGCTAAATGATAGCGAGGTAAACAATAATCAAAAAGTGTATAAGAGTTTTAGTTAGAGATGATTGCTTCTTCCTCTTCCTGGACTTTTTAGAAAATCAGTTGTCACCTAATATAAATTTATATGTCTATATACATGAATATAGTTGTCTAAAAATATCATGACTTTAAACTTCCACTGATGAGGAACGGAGGAGATAAAAATGAATTCTGAATTGTTACTAAAAGTATTCATATTTTTTACCTGGGGAAGGGGTGGGGAATGGGGTTACCTGACCTTGTTTAAGGGTATGGGTTTTCTTTATTATTTCATCACTTGTTATCTCAAAGAGACTCGGAGCCAGTGATCCTTTTATCCTGCCACAGTCTTTAAGAAGCTTAAAAAAAAAAAAGCAAAAGCGCCAAAACTGAAATCACTCTTGATTTCAGATCTCATTCTTTAATGGTTCATGTTTTTAAAATATATCTGTATCTATCCTGGTTTTTTTTGGATAAATTTATCAAGGATCCAAAAAAGAAAAAAAAAAGACCCTAAAATTTAAATGGCAAGAGCAAGCTATATATACATCACAGTGGATTTCTTTTCAAACTGACAATGTTTGGGTTTTAAGCAAATAAAGTATCAGTTAATGTAAAACTCAATCATAAAGAGTTGAGATTTTTCCTTTATGAATAAAAAAGAATTGAAATTCTTTTATGCCAAAAAAGATCCCATGACCCTGGGGGATAGAATATTTTCCTTTTCATACCCCATCTTTGCATTTCTTTGTAGAAACATAGTGTAAAATATATGTCTCAGCTTCCTGCTACTACGTAGGACACCACTCACCACTCCGTCCCCACCCCCCCATCCCCCACTGCTTAGCACCTCTACTGTAGGACGTGATTTCTATTAGCTCTATGGATTTACTTCAGATCCTGTCCTTGATGGGAGTGTCTCTATGGATTTACTTCAGATCCTGTCCTTGATGGGAGTGTTACTGCTGCTCCACATGACTCCATTTGTGCTTTTTACTTGGTCCCCATGCTTTCTGCTCATGTTGCTTAAAGCAGGTGTTGGGGCTCAGGAAGGCTGCAAAAAGCATGCATTCAGGAGGCCTCCATGCCCTTGAAAAGGAGCATTTCACCCACCTTATGGAAGTAGTCAGGAGATAGACCCATAGGTTTGAACCTCTACATCCTGATAACCATAAGCTAATGGGAATAGGATTTAGGGGTCCTAGTAAGTTTAAAAAAACAGTGAAATTGAACCTCTGTCTTTGTCCTGCCTTTTTATCTAGATTCTCTTCATTGTCCTGGTTTTGTAGTTTTCTTTCTGTCTTTCAGGTTACAGCATTTTTTTCTCTCAGACAATAAGGCTATTCCTAGGGCAAAAGGCTATTTAAAGAATATTTTCACTGATTTTTAAAAACACCCAATAGCTGAGAGTCATTTCACTATTGCGCTATGTATTAAGAATGAGTTTGAGTTTTTAGCTCAAGGCCAAAAATGCAAGACTTGAACATAAGGAGCAGTGGACTATTCACTTTCATGTTGGTTAAATTTATTGTTGTAAACTTTGTAATGAGGGTAAAGATTATTTGCCTTAGTGGGTTTGTTCCAGTAACCATTTTTAACAAGAAGGTTTGTGTTCATATAGTAAAAGACCAATCAGTGTTTCCATCATGCACTTCTATTACCGGGGGTTTACTTGTATCAACCTTACATTCCTAATAACATTTGGGCTCTTTTCAGATTACGTTTCATGAAGATTGCAGCATGGGGGAGTCTTAAAACTTCAGCTTTGATACTTCAAATATAAATCCTCTTTAATATATTAATCTGTACTAATATCTCTGATTATAATATATGTACATACTTTACAGGTAATCATGTCTTTTAGGTTACTTGGATATATTCACTTGGGCTTTTTGTTTGGAGTTCCTTTTTTTAAAAAAAATCGCTCAGATGGAAAGATGTATTGCATATTTCTAATAGACTGGACAGAAGGATCTGTGTCCCCAAGTAAGAAAGTCTCTGAATGACCTTTGTTTTCTCCACTTTTTATTGATTTAAAACACTCTAGTCTTCCCCTGATATGCATGCAAATAGGAGGACAGCTGTGGTGATTTAACTGGAAACAGGTGCTCAATAGGCTTGATGGTGATGTCAGTCCCCTTTATAAGCTGAAGTTGATAGTGACTGGCCATTGGCACCACCCTTGACTAAACGTCCTTTGTTTTCTAGTGTGCCTATGGTGAGATGGCAATTGCATTTGCTGTTATCCTCTGCAGTGCTCAGGAAGTGGGGCTTAAACTTTAAAGGTGCTTGTTTCTGTTAGTGAGTTCTCTATGTCAGCTCTGCTAGGTTGACCTCTGTAACGTAGATTTCGGCAGCTATGCTGACACTACATTCTAGTTCTTAAGATGATGTTTTTCCAGACTCTCCTCCCCACCCCCAACCACAGATTCCCTCAGCCTGCTAGAAATGGGTAGCTCACATCTTATTAAATGTATCTGTAACTTGCTGCTGCTTTTAGCCCTCTCTACCTTAGATTGGAATCAGTGGAATGGGCCCAAAGGATGAAATTTTATTTCAGTAATGGTAGGTTTGTCTTGCTTTCTAAAACATCTCCCCCCTTTTGTATCTCTATTCCATATTGATTCCATAAAGAAAATTATTGGTTGTTCCAACTCTTTTAGGGGAGGTAATGAGTGTACACTTTAATCTTGAAGAATAGTAGTTATTTTCCCAGGAAGGAGCATTGACATTGATTTTTTTTTCCCACAATAACTGGGTTGTCCCATGTTCAATCCTTAGTTCAATACTTATTTTTGGTATTCGTTCAGACAGCATTTTCTTATAGATAACTAATCAAGAGTGGAATTTGTGGTTATAATCCAGTAAAGTTTTTCACACTTGTTGATATGGTCAGTTAAATTGAATTTGGCACTTTTTTAACAGTTCTTTTTTCCCCATGAACATTCAAATAAAGCTTTGTAAATGTTCATATGGTTGTCTTAGAGTTGGGTTTCAATAGTTCTGAGCCCATATCACCAGTAGCTAGGTACACTGAGAAGGAAAAAAAATGTCACCTTAGGAGTTTGGAGATGGAAGAGACTTGGGCTTTGTTTTTTATGGCAATCAGACTGGTATGCTTAAACACAGTAAGTAATATACATTCCTTTCTTGGGGATAGGAAAAATAACAAGCTGAATGTTTTTGAGGTATAGAGAACTGTCCTTTTCACTGTGGATGAAGCTGGGTTTAATTTATTGTCTGAATATTATCTATACAAAGTTTCAGTCTGCAACCTATGTACCGGTTATCTTGGGATAAACTTGATACAACACAATTTTTCTTGAATTCCCAAAATTACACATTTTTTTTCAAAGCCCACTCACAAAATTCACAGTGGTGCTGATGTATTAACCACTATTGGGAAAACTCCCATAAATCTGCCTGTTGCCATGCCGATGGAGGGACTGAACTGATGACATCTATTTGAGCATGCTGATGGGGTGCCGCCATTGTGCATACACTTTGTACATCAGGATGAGGGAGGGTTTTCTAGTTTATGGGGGGAGGGAGAAGTTGGAATTTTTGTTCGTTTGTTTCTTTTTTGATGGGGTAGGGGTATAGTTCAGCTTATGCCCTAAATAACATGTACAACCCCCCCGAAGTATTGTGTGGGTGTGTGTGTGAGTGTGTGTTTGTACATGTCTGGCAATTGAACCTCTGTCTTCTGGAAATCAGTGAATTATTTTCTTTTTCCTCCAGAAGTATTTGTTACAAAATTTGTAAATAAGAGCTCTACTTAGTTTGTTTACCATGAACATGTTGCAGCAAACCTTATATACCTAATTCCTGCAAGATTTAAGTAAAGACTAAGACTTGTCAGGTTAAGTACCAGCCAAGTTCTCAGTAATTGTTTGCCTTGAGAAGTCATCTTTCAGACTCTGTTTTGCTAACTCCAAAACTCCCAGTCTTCCTTCAGTTTATTCTAAAATTTTATGTTCTGAGCAGGAAGGGTAAAAGAGAGGAACCTGCTCAAATGTACTAATCAGTTCATGGGCTGCGATGGGACATCCCTGTATTCATACTGCACTGTTGCTAGATATGTGGTCAGATACCAGAGGATTGGGCATTCTTGCAATACCTTAATAATGCTGAAATCTGCAGCATGGTACTAAGGAAGTTAAAGTTTGAATGTAACCACTTTATTTAAAAGTTTGTTTTTTAATTTAAAATGGGGTTGAAGTGAACATGATTTTGTTGACCATGTTCGTGAATTATAGATGCAACATGCATTGGTAGAATTGTGTGATGGTCTTTTGTGATACTTAATTTTTACATATCCCAGTCTCTGTATGTATCTATCTGCATAGACAAAAGAAAAAACAAACTCCTGCTTTGCTTTTCTTGAAGGGTTTCCAGGACTGCCTGTCTGCTCCTGAGCTCTGTTTTAAGTATGTGTATCCTTTGCTTGTATTTTGTATTAAAAATAAGAAAAAGAACCCTTTATTGTTGAGCATGTTGGCATTGTCCCCTTATTTTTTTTTCTCTCTCTTTTTGGGACATATGAAGCAAGTTATTCTTTTTCTGTATCTTTTTCTTTTGTAAACTTTTGTTTTGTTTAAAAATGGCTTTATAAAAAGGGCTTTTATAACCCAGATGTGTGATCTGTGTACTTCTTCTAATACTTTGAAGTAAACATACTGACTTATACAACTGATCAATCAATCACCTTGGCCCCTTAGCTCCCATTCCAGCCTGGGGTGGGAGAAGGGTGATTTGTTACCTGAGCCTGTTCTTTAGAAACACTACCAATGGCCATCACTGTTGGTAACAAGAAAAGCATGTCTTGTTTCAAAAGCCAAAGGAGTAATTAATACTTATTTCAGAGCATGGAATCCAGAGGTAGTCGATCATTAATTTTTTGTATTCATTTATATTGTGTTAACTCTCTTAGAAGTAATATTTAATCCTAAATTGCAGGATAGTTTAGTGTGGTCCTCATGGATATTTAAAATTGATCACGAATTTCCATGTTTTTATAGTATAAACATTATCCTTTATTATATATGTGTGATTAATGAAATAGATTTTGCCCTTCACAATACTTTAAAAACCTCGGGTATGAACGTGAATGAAAATGCTAATTAGGAATCTTTATTGACTCAGTCCAAATGAGCTCAACTGCGCTGTAGAGTTTTTAGGGCTTTATTTTCAGCCTTTCCCCCTGTTGACATGCTTGCCTTGTCAGCCAAATACTGTAATGGACATGCGAACTTAGCATGGCTTTGAAATTGTTTTTTGCTACTTCTTATCCCTCAGTGACTAGCTAACTTTGCACTTATTTATTAATAGAGTTGTTTGTCCCAAGAAGTTGACTTCAGAAGAATGTTAACTATCTACTTTTCTTCATAATCTGGTGCTTTATGATTAACATACCAAATCTTCTGTTTCAGCACAGTGCTGAATACTAAAAAAAATTGTATTTTTTTATATAAATAAAATGGATGCATAGAGGCTTGCTGGGGTAAAATACATTTGGAGTCAAACTGACTATCCATTAACGCTGTAATTGTACGGCACTTTGCGGTGCTTGAAGAGCTTTTATTTACATTTCACTTCATTCAACAATTGTGAGGTTGGACAGACCTCTGTTGCTTCAATTTTTAGAAAAGTAAACTGGTTTGACATGGGAGTATGGTACAGCAAGGATTTGAGTCAGGTCGCTAGTTCTGTGTGCTTTAAGCTAAATCAGAGGTGCTAGATCTAGAATCAACTCCCAATTTCTATATAAATGGACCCCTGGAGCTTCCTGATAGTGACCTTTTGAACATTTTAGCTGTTCTCTAAGCATCTCCAAGTACCAGTGATGCTTGAAACAGTCCAATGAATTACATCAAAGAGTTAACAAGGAGGGGTGGGGGAAGATGGAAACTTTTCAACAAGACATGAAAATTTCTCATGAGATACTTCTAATTTACTTGAAATCCCATGGTCACTATGTATGGAACATCAAATTATTTTAAAGCTCTTTACTTTCTGATTATGTCTTGAGAAAGATGGTGACAGCATTGAGTCATTTTGACTATATAGCAGTTATCCTCTGCCAGTAGAGGGCAGTGCTTGTCCTCCATATTCTTAACGAGACATTGTTCTCTGGGCTCAGCATCCACTGTATTAGGGCACCCTGCCCCCTACTTGAATTATAGAGGTTCTGTGATCAGTGTGCCAACTTAACATCCCAGTATAGGCAGCAGCAATCTTTTCTAGATTTTAAGTGGGAAACAGGATATCTTGATTCAGTGCACATGCACGTGTCCTCATATTCACATTTTCAAATTCCCAAAACTAATGTAGTTAACACCCCCAAAATAAAAGTGTGTTGAGATTTCAAAGTGCTCTGTGAACTCTTAATTCTGTTTTGAAACAGGTATTGCCTTTTGATATTGCCCTCAAAAGCATGTCTCATGCAGAAGCAGCACTGGTATGTGTTCTCACACAATGAATACTGAGACTTGTTTTCAAGGCAATGTGGTACCTTCTTTTCCTTTATCTTGATGACATGCTTCTCTTTCCCTCCATTATCTTAATAGAATGAACAGATGCTCATTTTGACACGGCTTGGATGGGTTACCACAAGGAAAAATCGGTACTACTCATAGGTGTACCCTGTTTCAATGAAGTCCTAGACATACATTGTGAAATAAATGCTTTGCTAATTCTAGAGGTGGGGAGCAAGAGGGTGCAGCCAGAGTTTTCTTCCTGCTAAAGCAAATAATTACTTAACAATATGATAACACAAGATGTTGGGAGTAACAGTTTGCCCAGCTTTAGCTCTCAGTTGACACGTAGACATTATTTGTTTAGAAATCTAAGAAACAAGTAGGTCAAAGAGGAGAACACGTGTAAAAATGACAGTGCAAATCTTAGGATAACTGCCAACTTGGGAACCATAGCTGACTGGCTGTTTTGTGGTAAGAAGTGATTCTCATCAACTGAACATGTACAAAAAGTAGACTGTGAACACGGATCTTAACCAAAAGTGTTCAGAGACCACGGCGTACACTAGATCATCACTTTGGGCCTGTGCATTGGTTTTCTTACAATTCACTAACTCAGCCTAATGGAATAAAATACTAAGAATTTTTTTTAGGTATGGTTTTATTTTTAAAGCAGCTAACTAAGAATAATGACATAGTGAAACTCTTTTATAAAACACTAAATGTCTAGGAGTCAAGGAAGACTCAATTGCCATCCTGTTTCGCTCTTGGAACATAATCTGGGGCTTCAGTAACCTAGTTTCATGTCTAATGCATGCCACATCTCAGTTTCAGACTCCATGGTCCCGTTTTGTCTTTTTCTCCTGCCTCTGACCTAATTAACCAATATCTCTTCCTTTTCTTGTTTTTGTGAATGAACAGTTGTTTGCATTGGATTGGTATTTTTGAGGGAAATATATTGTTAATATATGAACCAGGTAGCCCTAAAGGTGGATAGGGAACCAGCTGTCCTGTAGAGAGCCACACCGTTGGCCCAAGTACAAGATAAATAGCATTTCCTGGTAAACCTGAAACAATGCAGAACTTAGATTCCTAAACTCCATGGCAAGGAACTGCTGGTATGACTTCAGATATACAGGATATACACAATATCTAGTTAGAGCAGGATTGTTGTCATAGGCTTTGCACAATGGACTAGTCTTGGGACAATAGGCAAAGCAGGTCGTTCCTTCTCTTGTCCTGCCTTCCTGCATTCGCTCCCCACACACTCAAGTGAAGCAACGAGACCAAATATTTGGTTCATAGGTTGCTGACTTTTCTTAAGAAGCCAACACCATTCAACAGTCACTGAGAAGCAGGTACCTCTCTCTTTGGGAGATTTAAGTCTACCTGAGGACACACTAGAACAGCAGGCCCTAGAGATCAGAGTTCCTAGATACATGTCTCTTCTAGAGTTCTGAATTAGCCAGCCGTATTTATTGACAATTGGAATTATAGTGACTATTATCCCAAGCCAAAAATTGGAGCCTGTGGTGTAATGAAGGGTTTTTATCCTACTTTTCAGTAAAAAAGACAGTTGAAGGTATGGTTTGGCTCTGAGAATATTGGCGTTTCTGGAACATGTTTATGGTTTAAAGAAAGAAAGCAAGGCATGTGACTAGGTGAATGAAACTTGAGGACAGTATGCTGAATGAAATGTCAGAAATAAAAGGCAAATATTATCATTCCCCACTCGTATGGACCAATTATAATATATAAACTCAGAGAATTGAAGTTGAGAGCATGGATTATCAGGTTAGGGCCTATTTTAAAGGTTCCTAGATTGTAAACTCTTACAGTAGTCACATCTATTCCAGAGTTGTAACTGTTATTTCTAAATTCTGAGATGCTGAACTATTTGTCTATAACCTGGTTGTTCCCTGGAACTTTGGTTATTTGTATAATACCTGAGATTCAGAGTTAGAACCCTAAAGCTATGAAAGTCAGCATTACCCCATAACAGCAACTGTTAAAAAAAATGGGAAGTGGTAAGACTTCGACTAGAGATGTGAACGAAGCTGATCTGGATGGGACTAAGATTAATCAGAATACAGGGTAAAGGATATTATGGTCTATATGTTTAAACTTCAAATTTTGTGTGAGACCAAAGGAAGAGAAGTTTATTTGGTGCAAAATTTATATTTTGGGTAGCACATTATCTAATTTAACTTGTATGGTCAGCTTATTCAAACTGAAATCTTGAATAGGGAGTGAGATCTTATTGGTTTGTACAGGTTAGTGTGATGCCCCAATACATCACAGAGTTATTTGGGCAGAGAATAAAAAAGTTTTTGCAAAGTCCCCTTGGAGGACTGGGAGAAAGGAGGAAATATTAAATTTCCCCATCTGGGGAATTCCTGATATTCTTGTAAGTAGTGGGAACAACCAATTCTATAGGCTTAGCCCTCAATCTTTTTTTTTTTTTTTTAAGTTATATCTTTATACAATCATCTTCAAGAATCAAGGCTAGGGCGGCTGCCGTGGCTCAGCAGGCAGAGCTCCAACCTGCCGTGCTGGAGGTCTGGAGTTCGATCCCTGGTGCCTCCTGCCCATATGCAAATTTAAAAAAAAGAATCAAGGCTACTGGAACACAACTCAGCAGTTTCAGGTACGTCCCCCCAGCCACTCCACTCCACCATAAACTAAAAAGGGATATCTGTATAACATGTAAGAATTAACTTCCTTATGGATAAGGATAACCTCTCAACTCTGTTTGAAACTTTATTTTGTCTCATTTCTCTCTTCCCCATTTTGGTCAAGAAGTCTTTCTCAATCCCTTGATGCTGGGTCCCCGCTTATCCCAGGATTTCTGACCATGTTGCCAGAGAGATTTACACCCCTGGGAGCCATGACCCATGTAGTGGGGAGGGCAGTGGGTTCACCTGCTGAATTGGCAGAGAGAGAAGTCATATCTGAGCAACAAAAGAGGTTCTCTGGGCGTGACTCTTAGGCCTAATTTTAAGTAGGCTTAGCCTATCCTTTGCAGAAATAAGTTTTGTAGGGGCAAACCCCAAGATTGAGTAGTTGACCTATTGATTTGGTTGTCCCCATTGCTTGTGAGCATATCAGAAATTCTCCAAATGGGGAAGTTGAATATTTCCTGCTTTCTCCCCAGTACCCTAAAGGGGCCCTGCAGATAGTTCTGTATTCACTGCCCAAATTACTCTGGTATATATCGGTGAGCTCTTGATCTTGGGGCTCACCCCTATGAAACTTATTCCAGCAAAGGAGATGCTAAGCCTACTTATAATTATGTCTAAGAGTCACTCCCCAGAGAACCTCTTGTTGCTCAGATGTGGCCTCTCTCCCTAAGCCAATTTAGCAGGTGAAATCACTGTCCCTCACCCACCACGTGGGACATGACTCCCAGGGGTAAATCTCCCTGGCAACCTGGGACCTGACTCCTGGTGATGAGCCTGGATCAGCATTATGGGATTGAGAAAGCCTTAACCAAGAGGGAGAAGAGAGAAATGAGACAAAATAAAGTTTCAGTGGCAAATGTTTTCAAACTGAATTAAGCGGTTATCCTGGAGGTTATTCTTATGCATTATATAGATATCCCCTTTTAGTTTATGGTGTATTGGAGTGGCTAGAGGAAAGTACCTGAAACTGTTGAACTGTATTCCAGTAGCCTTGATTCTTCATTTATTTTTTTATTTTTATTAATAAAACCAATCAACATACAACATGAACATTATTAACGTATGAACATTTCATACTTGGTATGCAATCAATGGCTCACAATATCATCACATAGTTGTATATCCATCATCATGATCATTTCTCAGAACATTTACATCACTACAGAAAAAGAAACTAAAAGAAAAAACTCATACATACCATACCCTTTACTCCTCTCTCATTGACCATCAGTATTTCCTTCTACTCAATTTAACATTTGTTACCCCATTATTTATTTTTAATCCATATTTTTTATTCATCTGTCCATATTGTAGATAAAAGGAGCATCAGACATAAGGTTTTCACAATCACACAGTCACTTTGCGAAAGCTGTATCATTATACAATCATCTTAATGAAACATGGTCCAGTAGCCTTGATTCTTGAAGATGATTGTATAACTATATAGCTTTTACAATGTGACCATGTGCTTGTGAAAACCTTGTGGCTGATGCTTCCTTTATCCAGGCTATAGATGGATGAGTAAAAAATTAAAGAGAAAAATAAATAAACAATGGGGGGGCGTTTACACAGTAAAAAATAATTGGGTAGATTGCAATACTGGCAGTCAATGAGAGGGAGGGGTAAGGAGTATGGGATGTATGGTTTCTTTCTTTTTTCTTTTTATTTCTTTTTCTGGGATGATGCAAATGTTCTAAAAAATTATCATGGTGATGAATACACAACTATGTGATGATATTGTGAGCCAGTGATTGTATACTTTGGATGGACTGTATGGTATGTGAAGATATCTCAAAATATTAGAAGAAAAAAAAACATGAAATATTTAAAATGAGATTATTCCAGGGAATTTATGTGAATAGTATAAAAAGGGCAACAAGTGCTTATGCAGCAGAGTTGAGAATTAATTCATTTAGCAGGAGCAGCTGTTTTATTGGAATTCCCAGTCACCTTTCCTTATAGTGTGACCTGCTGTAGAGAAGTTTTGTAGCCGGTTGCGGACAAAGTGAGATCAATTTTCAGGGTGATCTTGGGCAAGTCTCCCAACCTCTCTTCTTCCCTCCTCCCACCCTTCCCCTGTTGGCGTGCCTGTTTCTCTTTTTTATACAATGGCTATACTAAGGGATTAATTCTCTGTCTCAAAGGGACATTGTAAGAGTAAGAGAGGCTGCAGGCACCCACTGTTGGGAAAGCACGTCCTCCATGCACCCAAGCTATGGAAGGCATTGCAGACCAAGAGCCACAGACAGAAGCAGCAATGGACCTCTAGGTAGGCTCATGTCAGGAGTTCTCATCCTGCAGAACGGAAATCCTAGGTTTGTTATCTCTAAAGTACAACTGCGTTATTTATTAGTAAGACACTCTTGCAAAAGGGTAAACTTTAACCAGCATGCAGTAGAGGGTGGTTATAGAGGGGTGGGGAGAGTGACAGTATTCCCAAGTCACCTGCACCATTCAAAGTTTTGTTTTTCTAGTATAAATATGTGGAACTGGTGATTGGAGTTTGAATGTTCCTTCCGCTTCTCAGAAGGAAAACAACTTCATCAAATGGTTTCAAAATCTATTCCTGGCTATGGCGCATCTATTTCAAATGAGTGAACACTCATCTGGACTGGAAAATTGATGAGAAATACTTATCAGCATATTTTTGGCATATGAAATCATCATATTTTCAAGTCCTCAGACTTTCATTTTTAAGCCACAAAACTATCTATTGGAGCCGTTATCAGGGACAGTACCCAGGGGCTCAGCTCAACTGTTCGACTCATGCAATGTGTTCTCACGACACTGGCGCCTCACTAAAAGGCCTCTTTATTTTTTGGGTGAAGGGCCACTTTCACAAGACCCTTTTAGAGAAGAATAGCATTTGGGGAACTGAACCCTACACGATGGAGTCTCCCCCCGCCCCGCCTCTTTCTGCCAGCCCCCCACAAATTCTCGTCAATCTTCAGGGAAGAAATACCCAACTCAACAGATAGTGAAGAGGCCTTTTTATAAAAGTTTGATTTATGTAAGTTGAGTAATGTTCAGAGTGTATAAATACGGAAATTTTGGTCAGGAGCCTATTATCTTGAAAAACCCTCTTCCGTCAGATTCGTAACATCATTTGTGCTTCTTGGATAGATAAGATAAGTCCCAGAAGCAGAAAACCCCTCTTGTCATATAATCTTGCACAAGGAGATAGAACTGTTCGTTTTGTCCTTGGTAAAATTTTCACTTTTCTCAGCCCAGTTACCGTTACTGAGTTCTGTTAATGTGCATGACTCATGCTTCTCCCTCATTAGGCCTTTTAGGCAAGTATCGATATTTAAGGTCATGAGACCTGTTTTGTTGCGGTTCTTGTTTCCTCTTAAAAGGATGGTATTAAGAAAACTTAGCTGAATACTAGGATACATTCTTCCCTGGGCTGAGCACCCTGCCCATACAACTAGGGAAGTTGTTGGGTTACAGAACAACCATGCAAAAAAAATACAGAGTTCCCAAATACCCCTGCCACACACACACAGTGTTCTCTATTTTTAACACCTTGTATTAGTGTGGTGCTTTTGTTACAGTTGATGAAATAATCTTATTACAATTATTGTATTAATGAATATTAACTGTAGCCCATATTTTATATTAGGATATATTTTTATACTAGTTATTTATATATAACTAAAATTTCCCCTTCTAACTATTTTGGATATATCATTCAGTGGTGTTAATTACATTCACAGTGCTGTGCTACAGATACCTCCATTCATCAGCAAAACTTTTCCATCACCCCAAACACTGTACCAATTAAGCCCTCACCCTGGCCCCTGGTAATCTGTATTCTAGCTTTTAACTGGAATGTGAATTTGTTTGATATGAGCTCTCATATCAGTGAAATCATACAATATTTGCCCTTTTGTGTACAGCTTATTTCACTCAACATGATGTCTTCAAAGTTCATCCATATTGTCACATGTATCAGAGCTTCATTCCTTCTTACAGCTAAATAACATCCCATTGCATGGATATACCACACTGTTCATCCATTCATGGGTTGCTTCCATCTTTTAGCAATTACGAATAATGCCACTCTGAACATTGATGTATAAATACCTGTTCGAGCCCCTGCTTTCAGTTCTTTTTGGGATATACCTAGAAGTGAACATGTCAGACCATACAGTAAGTCTATACTTAACTTTCAGAGGAACTGCCCTGGGCTGAGCTCTCACTACATTCTTTTTGTTTGGTTTTTTTTTAAACATAACAACATACAGACACGAACATTCTGACTGTATGATCATTCCATTTTTGGTATATAGACAATAACTCACAATATTATCACATAATTGTATATTCATCACCACGATCACTTCTTAGAACATTTGCATCAATCCAGAAAAAGATATAAAAAGAAAAAAAATCATACATACCATACCCCCTTCCCCTCCCCCTCACCAATTACCAGCATTTCAATCTACTAAATTTTATTTTAACATTTGTTCCCCCTATTATTTATTTTTATTCCATATGTTTTACTCGTCTGTTGATAAGGTAGATAAAAGGAGCATCAGACACAAGGTTTTCACAATCACACAGTCACATTGTGAAAGCTATATCCTTATACAATCATCTTCAAGAAACATGGCTACTGGAACACAGCTCTACAGTTTCAAGCGGTTCCCTCCAGCCTCTCCTCTGTAACTTAACTAAAAAGGTGATATCTATATAATATGTAAGAATGTCTTCCAGGATAACCTCTCGACTCTGTTTGGAATCTCTCAGCCATTGACACTTTATTTTGTCTCATTTCACTCTTCCCCCTTTTAGTCGAGAAGGTTTTCTCAATCCCTTGATGCTGAATCTCAGCTCATTCTAGGATTTTTGTCCCACATTGCCAGGAAGGTCCACACCCCTGGGAGTCATGTCCCACATGCAGAGAGGGAGGACAGTGAATTTGGTTGTTGTGTTGGATGAGAGACAGAGAGGCCACATCTGAGCAACAAAAGAGGTTCTCTGGGGGTGACTCTTAGGCCTAATTTTAAGTAGGTTTAGCCTATCCTTTGCGGGTATGTTTCATATGAACAAACCCAAGATTGAGGGCTCAGCCTATTGCTTTGGTTGTCCACATTGCTTGTGAGAATATCAGGAATTCTCCACTTGGGGAAGTTGAATTTTTCCCCTTTCTCGCCATTCACCCAAGGGGACTTTGCAAATACTTTTTTCTTCAGTGTTCAAATCACTCTGGGATTTATCAGGGCATCACTCTGGACAAACCTACAAAATCTCACGCCCTACTCAAGGTTCCATGAACTTACGGTATTCAATTAAACTGTCCACATAAGTTATATTGGGAAATGCACTAGTCAAAATATAAATTTTGTACCAAATAAACATTTTTTGCTTCAGACTCACACATAAGTTATGGTTTTAAAACATGAATTACCATCTATTTTCAACACCCTGCAGAATTGACATTCCTTTGTTCTTCCTCATGCAAAAACATTTTTAAATTTGTACATTTAGTCACTATCATTATACACTCTAGGCATTCCTAGATTATACCATCTCAGTCTTTATCATATATCTTTCCTTCTGATTTCCTTTGTGCCCCCAGGCCTCCTCCCTCTATCATTCTCACATTCAGCTTAATTCAGTGTTCTTAACAGTATTATTAGTTAGGTAGTATTGTCTCACTACATTTCTGTAGACTCAGAACACTTGCTTGGTCAGAGATAGACACACAGGCAAATGCCAAAAATGGAAACATCCAGTGATGAAGAAATGGAGTGAGGAATAAGGAGCCCGCTTCTTGAGCTCCCTTTCTCTATTGACTTGACAGGCCACGTCAGTTTGATTTTACGTCAGTTGGATTTTCAAAAGAGATGTCTTTGTTTTTGTATTTGGGGTCTTTTTTTTACCCCTTGTTTTCAGCATAAAATTCTTAATTGTGAATCCACATCTTTGTGTTTTAATCAGTGTAATGGAAGACAGCAGAGAGGCTAATAGCCATGTAACTGCTGTATGTACTAGAGAACAAGGGGACCTACAATTTGATGTTCTTTGACTACCCATAGAAAGGTAATGGTTCTCTGAGTTTGGCCCCCGTCTCTCTCTAAGCCAACTCAGCAGGTGAACTCACTGCCCTCCCCTCCACATGGGACATGACTCCCAGGGGTGTAAATCTCCCTGGCAATGTGGGACAGGACACCTGGGGATGAGTGGGACCTGGCATCATTGGAATGAGAAAGCCTTGACCAAAAGGGGGAAGAGAGAAATGAGACAAAATAAAGTTTCAGTGGCTTGAGAGATTTCAAATAAAGTCCAGAGGTCCTTCTGGAGGTTATTCTCATACAATATATAGATATCTCCCTTTCAGTTTTTAATGTATTAGACTAGGTAGAGGGAAATACCCGAAATTGCTGAACTATGCTCCAATAGCCTTGATTCTAAAAGACAACTGAATAACTATAGAGTTTTAAGTCTGTCCATGAGGTTGTGAAAACCTTGTGACTGATACTCCTGTTATCCAGTATAAGGAAAATGAATAAGAAAAAAAAGACAAAAATAAACAAACAAACAATGGGGGGGATGGGGGATGGGATGTTTTGGGTGTTCTTTTTACTCTTTTTTTTTTTTTTTTTTTTTTTAGCATGGGCAGGCTCTGGGACTCGAACCTGGGTCTCCAGCATGGCAGGTGAGAATTCTGCTGCTGAGCCACCATCTCACCACCCTGTACTTTTTATTTACACTTCTATTTTCTTTAAACAAATGGACAGAACTCCTATTTGGAATGATGGAAATGATTTGGTAATGGATGGTGGTGATGGTAGCATGATATTGTGAACATAATTAACAACACTGAAATATATATCTGGATGTGGTTAAATGGGGAAATATTATACTGTATTTATAGTAATAGGGTAAAAAGTTATTTAAAAATCCATGAGACTGCACTATACAAACAGCAAACTCCACGTTAAACCATGGACTAAAGTTAATAGTACAATGATAAAATTGTGCTTTCACAATTGTAACAAATGAACCATACCAATGCAAGGTGTTAATAATAAGGTGGTAAATGGGAATCGTGTATTTTATACATGATTTTTCTGTCAATCCACAATTTCTCTAACAAAATTTTTTTCAAAGTGTGACCCCTGGTCCAGATGCCACAGCATCAGCTGGGAACTGGTAAGAAATGCAAAATCTTGAGCCTCAGCCAAGACCTACAAAATCAGAAACACTGGGGGCAAGGTCCAGAGGTTTGGTTTTCACAAACCCTCCAGGGGATTTTCTGATTAATGCTAAAATTTGAGAACTGCTGCTAATTTAAATCATGCCAAAGGGTCAACTTGGCCAAATCCTTACCCTTTTCCTCTTACTGGGAAAGGCGACTTGGCCTTGTGGATGTTTCTGATGCAGCCCACTTACCGCGCCCACCAGGGTTGTTTGAAAAGCACCAAGTAAATCCTGTAATTTCATCCTCATGTGTCATTCCTGGAAATAATTTCTTTGCTCCTGGATGCATCATCATCCCTCTGTAGACGTCACCAGAGATAGGACTGACTGCCCTTTCTCTCTTCGGTGAAATCCCGCTGTCATAGGCCTCCTCTGCTCCTCTGCCCTCTGCCCTTCAACTGAAGAATCCTATCTGCTATCGGACTTCCCATAGATTCAGGCTTTGGCCTGGTTTTTGTTGCCATGGTTGTTTTCAGTCTTTTTCCGGGACAAGCCTGGACCCTGAAAATATCTTTGACAAACCACAGATGCTCATGTTCAAGGTGGAGCAAAGAGAACATACATAGCAACACCCTAACAATCTACACCTCGCCCTGGAACACTCATTTTAGCAGTGACTTTTCTCTGCCACCCACCAGTCTTAGTAAGGACAGTATCTTCCTTTGTTGGGTGCTTACTATGTTCGTGGTCTTAGCGCTTGGCCCTGCCTTGAAGCCTCACAACAGTCCCATGGGGCCCAGGTAGCGTTACATCCTCAAATTTTGGAGCAAGAAACTGATGCCTAAATGGTTAAACTGTGTGTCGAGTCCTACAGCCTGCAGCTGCCACACGCTCCAGGATAATCTCTCGACTCTGTGGAAGGACTCTAGGCAAAGAGTCTGAGCTTGATCTCTGACTCGCAGCTAACTGACTGTGATCTTGTGAAGACCACCTCCCTGAGTCTCGGTTTCTCAGACTAAAGATGCCAGTGACGTCTCTTTCCCCGGGTGGCTGCACGGCTCACGGAGAAAAGCCTCACAGTACCACTTCCTCCCGGAGGGATGAGACGTGAATAATGCATCACCAGCACCAGCGAGGAGATGCCTAATTGCTGAACCACAGTGCCTTTCATTCTTGTTGCAAGGGGGTGTTACCTTTCCCCGGCAGTGTGTCCTCTAGAGGCTGGGGTGATTGCACAACCCCGGTAAATAAAGAGGAGGGAGGGAGGGCGGGAATCAGGCCTGGTTCAGCCAACCCCTCCCAGCGCCCCTGGCTGCCTCCCTGCGTGGGTGGCTTTACACACATCCTGTGAACTCGCTGGCTAACAGTGTGTCTCTTTACATTAAAAAAAAAAGTATCTTTATACTTTAAAAAGTTTCTGTTTTCTCAATGGCTGAGAGATTCCAAACAGAGTCGAGAGATTATCCTGGAGGTTATTCTTACGCATTAAGTAGATATCACCTTGTTATCCCAGATGTAATGGAGAGGCTGGAGGGAACTACCTGAAAATGTAGAGCTGTGTTCCAGTAGCCATGTTTCTTGATGATGATTGTATAATGATATAGCTTTCACACTGTGACTGTGTGATTGTGAAAACCTTGTGTCTGATGCTCCTTTTATCTACCTTGTCAACAGA
>PVIY010011342.1:0-65738 GCA_004026745.1 Myrmecophaga tridactyla | reverse complement strand
TCTTCAAGAATCTAGGCTACTGGATGTTTCTTGAAGATGACTGTACAATGATAATAGCTTTCACAATGTGACTGTGTGATTGTGAAAACCTTGTGTTTGATGCCCTTTTACCCACCTTATCAACAGAAGAGTAAAACACATGGAATAAAAATAAATAATAGGGGGAACAAATGTTAAAATAAATTTAGTTTGAAATGCTAGTGATAAATGAAAGCAAGGGGTAAGGGGTATGGTATGTATAATCTTTTTTTCTCTATTATCATTTTATTCCTTTTTCTGATGTCTTTTTATTTCTTTTTCTAAATCGATGCAAATGTTCTAAGAAATGATGAGTATGCAACTATGTGATAATATTAAGAATTACTGATTGTATATGTATAATGGAATGATATTTTAATGTTCTTTTGTTAAGTTTTTTAATTAATAAAAAAGTTTATTAAAAAATAATAAAATAAAAAAAAGAAAATTAAAAAAAGGGAATGATGAACGAATGAAGCATCGTATACTTTGACAGTATAAAAGGAAGATGAACTGTACCAAATTAATTGAACTTATTTATCTCTTAAATAATCCAGAGATGTGATGTTTCTGCAACTAGTAAGCCACAGAGACCTTCCGATCCTAAGCAGTATGGATAATTCTGAGACCCAGACTCCTATCCATTTTTTCTATCTAGTTTCTCAATACATTTCTCACTTCTTTGCTATAGTTATTGGATGTTTTAAAATTTGTTCTTTATTACACATACGGGGGGTACAATGCTGCACCTCCTGTGTTCCTTTGTGTGCATTGTTCTGATCACCCTCTTTTGTGCTCCCAATGTCATTCCGCACTAAGATATTTTTCAGGGAACATATTTATCATGTCTAATCGTGGGGTTGATACATGTGCAGATTGTAACCACTAGGTACTTCAAGAATTTGATGCTATGTAGACTTGTTTCCAATTAATATGATGTGCTGAAATATCTGTTTTTAATTATAAAATCATACATAAAATACCCTTAAAGAATTGCATTTGGTATTTGGTTCAACTTAATTACCTCTCATTCAAATTTCAATCTGCATCATTCTGATTTCCATATCCATTATTCAACTGCAATTATATTTGTGAATACTTCCAGTGACCTATTTGTTAGTAAATTCAACATTCACATTCTGCTTTAAGCCTCCACATCATTTGGCATTGCTAATCATGTCCCCCATTATTTGCTGACCTTTTTTTTAAATAGTCTTAGATTTACAGAAAAAAATTTGAAGGTAGTACAGACTTTTCATATAACTTGCACCAAATTTCCCCTATTATTAACATCTTGTGTTAGTATGGTACAATTGTTAAAAATAATGAACCAATATCAATACATTATTGTTAATTAAAGTTTATTCTCTATTAAGATTTCCTGAGCTTTTATCTAATGTCCTTTTTCTGCTCCACAGTCCCATCCATGATATTCCATTATATTTTCTCATTGTGTCAGCCTCATTCCTATCAACTCCATTCATGAAATACAGAAATAATTACCTTCTACAACAAAAGAGGTTTCTTCTCCACCTCTACAACCATACATTATCCTTTCAGAAATAACCACTTCTAAATCTTTAGCTGCTTTTTTGTGGCATTTGCCATCATAATTCCAAAAACACGATTCTATTTCTTGATTTTTTACATTTAGTTCCCTATTATTGCTGATTATGAGAGAAGCAAGGATTTAGCTATGTTGTTCCATACAGTTTCCAATAAGCACATACACAGACACACACTCCAAAACAAAAATCAAAGGAAAAACAAAGCACACATTTCTCTTTCATTTCATTTCTAATCTTCATAATACAGCTTTATCACCACTGTGGCTAGTTCACTGTTCACAGCATTTATTTTACAAAGAGGAGAGCTAAAAAGAAAGGTAGAATGAATTTTTACAGAGAAATTATCTTTTATAATTGAAAAAAATTGTAAAAGTTGTTGTTGTAAAATCTATCATGAAAATTTATCTGTGAGCTGGGGTTGTAGCAGGCAGGCCTTCCCTTCTTTCTGGTTTAGCTGTGCTCTCTGTATAAAATCCCCAATCCCCCTCTCCTCACAGGCAAGTGAGATAAGGCACATTTCCTGGTATAGAAACCCCCTCCCCTAGCCTCCAGGAACTGGTGAAGATGCACCTGGGCAAGAGAAAACATTCCTGGGGTGGGGGCCCCTCAATGGTTCAGTTCTGGGCCATTCTCAAATCAGCCAATTGTTTACCTTGTCTTTAACATGTCAAAGAGTCTATAAAAGCTAAGGTTGCCTTTTGTTCGGGCTCAGACTTTCAGAGGTTACTCTCTGAGCCTTATGGCCATAGCAAATAAAACCTGCTTCCCAAAACTACGGATCCTTAGTCTCAGCCTGTTCTAACTTCGTGAAATGTCCCTGGAGGCCTGCGGCTACAACCCCAGGTTTTTCATGCTACAGGGTGAGTCCCGTCATTTACTCCTGGCCACTGGCAGGAAATATCTTTCTCTACTTATCACTTTCCATCCTGGAAACATAGGATATCATAAAGATTAAGATCCCAGAGTCTGGAATCGTATTATCTGGGCTTGAAACCCTGTTTTACCACATCTTAATTTATAACCCTGGGTGAAATGCTTTAGTATTTTGTGCCTCAGTTTCCTTTTATGTTAAATGAGAATATTAATAGTACTTCCTTGTGATAGTTACATAAGCATTTACAAGGTGATTAGAGCAGTGCCTGGAACATAATAAATTCCATATAAGTTTTTATTAGAAATGAATATTAAGGGCTTTAGCATAAGAGGAAAAGAGATGTGATATTTTCAATAATGAGGGAGAAAAACTGTGACTCATTATACTTATACAAAATGTCCAGAATAACCAGAAATATCAGAATCTTAGGGGGAAAAAAGATCAAGAACATATGAATCATAAATGGCCTGGGTTTGGGAAATAGGAAGAGGTATTTCTGATTTCTCTGGAGGTCCTGGCTCTGTGTTTCCTTCCTCCAAAGCCCTCAGTTATGACTTGGGATAGTAGAAACTGCACTAGGGTTTGGAGTAGTATTTAAGTCAGCTATATAACAAGATAGATAGAAAAGCAGAAAATATTATCTTATCAAGTATTGGAAAAGACAAAATTGAGAGAAAATAAACCCAGCCTTTAAAATTCAATCCTACAAATACTAATAGTACGTTAAAGAGAAGTACATACTAAGGGTTTCTGATGTTTGCTTTGCAACCACATATGCAGGATTATTCGACTTCTTGCAGGAAGAAAGAAATGAATTAGAAATTAGAAATGAATTGATATTCAGATAAAGTACCTGGTCAGCTAAGTCATTTGATATATCAGAAAAGAATAAGGTGTTTATAAACATGAGTGATTTTTTTTTAACTGAAAATCTTTATCAATCAAGGAATGGTAAATTGAAAATAAATGTTATAAACCATTATTCATATTACTAATTAAATATGTATGAAGAGATATCAAAACTTTATTCTTGAACTTATTCCCCAAATTTTATTTCCTTATTATGACTTAAGAAATTAGTCATGACTGCCACTAAAAATGGGGGTTGAATGTATTTCAAATTTTCAGAAGACATCAAAATGCTAAAAACAGGTATACTTTTTCTTTTTTCATTCTTCTTACTTTTCATAGATCATATACACTGTTTTTTATCTTAAAAAGACAAGAACATATATTGAAACTATGAGATAAAAGAGATAAAGGTGAAAATCTAAATATGATTAAGAGGATCTTAATGATTAAGAGAATCTAAAATATGATTAAGAAATAATCAGAGGCTAAATTGGTAAAGGTCAATGTACCTATCTATTTTAACTTTTATTTTCTTGTGTTAATGTACGTAATTTATCTCAAGGATTATGTTTCTCCATTTTGCATGTAAATTTTGCAAGTCTGTGATGTAAACCTGATAGCATCCTAGCAGAGTTCACATGTCCCTGTATACAGAGGTGAACAGTTCTTCATAGTCTGCATACTTTCTGAACTGGTGATTCAAATGCCTTGGGAAGTCTTTAATGCTTACTGTCTGCATAAGTGAATTGGATAACATCAAAAATTGATTTTTGCATGGATAAGGTGGAACTTGCTCATCAACATGGATTTTAACAGTCTGTGACATTATTATCTCTGGTCATCTCATCTCTCACACCCAAAGGCCTTTTGAGTTGTGCCATGGTGGTCTGGAATAACAGTGATGCAGTGGAGTCTCTCTTCCATTTAGGGGGATTCCCTGGGCTGAAGTCTGTTCATGTTTGACTCTCAATACATTCTGCCTTGCATATCTGGTGGCACTTGCAGGCAACATTATCACCTGCTCTGTTGTCTAGAATGAGTCTTCACCCCACCAACCCATATATTACCTGCTGTCCATTCTGGCAATAACTGGCTTGGGCATGTCCATATTATATACTCCCTACAATATTGGCTGTGTTATGGTGGGAGTACCAGGAAATTCAGTTAAGTGCTTGTTTTGCTCAGCTCTTCTTTATTCATACCTTCACCTTTTTGGAGTCTTTAGTGCTGCTGGCCATGGTCTTTGGCTGCTTCATTGCTATCTGCCAACCTCTGCACTACACCGCCATCCTCACAAATGACACCATTGGCAAGGCCTGCTTGGGTTGAGTGCTATGAAATGCAGGAGTAGTGATCCCCATACTCCTATCATTGAGGTGCTATCATTATTACCATGTTAACATCCTCAGCCATCCCTTTTGCCTTCATCAGGATATTCTCAAACTATCCTGTTCTGATGCCTGTACCAACAAAATTTATGGGTTGTGGGTTGTCATTGTGGAGGGCCAGGAGTACTCAATCAGGCCCAAGCAGGGAAAGTCCCCACAACATTGGGGCAGAATGTCCCCAAGAGTTAAACAATAACCAATGTTAGGAAACTGAGGGAATGGGATATGTTTTGGCAACAGCTAATGGCATTCTTCTGCTTCTATCATCACACTTGCTTGCTGGCAACTGCAAAACCACAGCATGATTTTAGCCTTTATAAGCACAGCTTGAAAACCTCTAGGGGCTGCTCTCTGAATCTTCCTTCTTGGAGGTTTCTGAGGCAGTTGCTGGGAAGCTAATAAAGACTCCAAATTGGCTTGCAGTTTTGAATTGTGTGGTCTCTCTTTCAGTGCAGCCCACAACAGTCATTATCACACTGGGCACAAATTCAGTCTTCATACTTCTTTCTTTATGTCGTAATTCTCCATGCTGTGCTCATGAAGATTGCCTAAAGGCACTCAACACGTATTTGTCCCGTGTGTGTGGTACTTATCTTCTTTATACCTCTTATGGGAGTGTGCATTGCTTTAGGAAACACCTCTCTCATGTTGGGCATGTCCTCATGGCTGATCACTACCTGCCTCTCCCACCAGTGCTTAATCCCATCATCTACAGTATCTGAACAAAGCGGATTTGTCTAGGAATTTTACATGTTTAAGCTAAGGAGAATGCTTTAGAAAACATCCAGTTTTCATCAATTAGCATTGATTTGTAGAAATATTTTTCTATATCAGATCCCCTTCTGTATTCTTAGATATGCGATTTTGTAGATCTCTTAATTTTTTTCATTTCCAGGTTTCATCTCTGTAAATTTGGTATTTTATCATTGTTTGGATTTTCCTCCAGAATAATATGAAAATTACTACACTTAATATACATGCTATGTAAAATTTAATATAACAATGCAAACTAACTAGTGACATGTTTTTATTGTTCTTGAAAATAATAATACTATTGATATTTCTTTTGAAAATTTGAAGTCCCAAATCAGGATATTATTGCTGGTAAGTTTGTTTATGACTGGCTACTCACTTGCCCCATTGCTGGAAGTTTGCAGAAACCCAACTTTTACCTTTACTGTACCAAATACCATCCTTATAAATGATCTTTTACCTTATCCTTTACCAAATATCTTAGTATCCTCTTCAGTTGCTCACTTATATAGCTATTAGAAACCATTATTACCTGCCAATATTGAGATAAACACATAGGACACAATTTATTCCCACAAGATGGATATGCAAAAGTTGAAAAATTGAAGCAGATATACATGTCCTCCACTGTCAGAAGGATGAGACTGCATCTAGGTCATGGGTGGTTTTAGAGTGTGCTTACCCTCTCACTCAGTTTAGAAACTGGGAAAAAAAACAATTAATCAGGAGAGAAAGGAATACAAAATAAAAATTATTTATTTATCTGCTTGCTGCCAATTTGGAGTAACTGGAATCAAATAACCTCTCTCCCCTTGAACACTTAAAAATGAAGAATTATATGAAATAATAAATCTAATACACTGGATAACAGACAGCAAAGATATAGTAATTGGGTGAAGGGAAATGAATGGTGTGAGCCCAAAGATTGCCCTAAACTTAAGGGAAATTTTCCAAGGCAGGGAGGAGAGAACAACCTAAAGAGAGCCCAGTGGTGTCACTGAATGGAGAAGAATTATCAACACCAAGAAAAATGTTGGCAATAATTTAAAGGAGAGAGTACCAGAAAGGGAGGAGATGCATGGACAAAGACATACAGAGATCTGCAGAGAATGTCCTACTTGTCTTCAGTTGAGTACTGACCAGTGCTTATAAGTGAAGAAACTACTGAGGCCAGGGAGAGAACCACCAGAAAGGAGCAGATAGAACAACTCTAAGACCTCATACAGGACTAGGGATATTTCATTTTTCAGTAGCCATAACAGAGAAAACTTTTGATACATAGAACATCTCTTTGTGTCCTCAGTGAGTGTTAGCTAAATTGTGGGGAAAATTAACCCTAGACTATAGCTGTTCTGGTTAACAAAACTTAAAAACAAGTCTTGAAAGGATTCAGCTATTACAAGTGATTTTATTATATTTGATAATAAAGATAAATATAATTTTGAGGAGGTACAAAAAACTACAGTACAAAAAAACTCATGAAGTATGAAATCAAATAATAAGTTATAAGGCATAAAAGATGCACAAAAACAGGATCTATAAAGAAAGGAAAATTATTCAATCAGTAGAAACACTCAGAAATGACTCAAATGATAGCATTTGTAGACAAAGAAGTTTAAAAATATGACATATGCTCCATATATTCAAGAAGGTAGAAGAAAGCATAAGCCTATTAAAGAGCATTTAAGAAGACATAAATCAAAGTGTAGAGATGAAAATTACAATGTCTGTAATGAAAAGCATATTGAATGGGTTTAACAGCAGATTAGACACTGCTGCACAAGGAAAAGTTAGTAAACTTGAAGACATAGCCATATGAAATTTTATAAAAGAAAACAGATACATGCCCAGAAAATATGAAAAAGTATGTATGACATATGGGGCATCACCAAATGGTCTAATATAGGCATATTTGGAATCTCAAAAGAAGAGGAGAAAGAGGGGAGCAGAAAACAAAACATTTGTATAGGTAATGACTAACTTTTTCCAAATTGGGGAAAACTAAAGCCACATTTCTAATAAACTCAATAAAGCCAGGCAAAAATGGAATATGAAGAAAAAATGCAGAAAAGTATATCATAATAAATTTGCTTAAAACCAGTAATAAATGACAATCTTGAAAACAGACAGAGGGACAAAGATAAGAATGAAAGCAAGTTTCTTTCTGGAAACCATATAAATCAAAAGACAGTGAAGAAATATTTTTAAAGGGCTAGATACAGCATCAACATATCAACCTAAAATTTTATATTCAGCAAAAACATCTTAATAAAATGAGGACAAAATAAAGAAAATTTCAGACACAGAAAAGCTAAAAGCTATATCATTGACATATCAGAATATTAAAGGAAGTTCTTCAGAGATAAGGAATATAATAGAAGAGGAAGGCTGAAATTACAAAAAGATTGATGTTTTCTGGAAATTGTTAAGTATACGGGTAAATATAAAACATTATTTTACTTATTTGTAATCCCTGGTATATGGTTTAAATTAAAAATAACAATTTATTTTGGTGTTGATAACATGTAGAAGTATATGACAAAAATAGCATGAAAATTAAGAGGTAATATTGGTATGCTGTCTTATCATTTTTTACTTTAAGTGAAGTGTTATAACATTACTAGAAGGTAGACTGTGATAAACTAAATATCTATATTACAAATTCTAAAGACACTTCTCAAAATGTGTATAGCTAAGAAAGGCATAGCCAATAAATAAATGAAATAGATTAATTGGAATCATAAATCTACTAAATCTAATAGAAATGTGGAAAAATGTGGGAAAAGTGAACAAATCACCCATGAGACAGATAAAAAACAAAAAATAAGGTGATAGATATAAGCACATAAATACAATTTGCATTACATGTAAATGTTTTAAATAAACAAATAAAACATTAGAAATTTTCATTTTGGATAAAAAGTAAGCCATAACTACATGCTGCTTTCAAGAACATGGTAAACATAAAGAAAAAGTTTCAATATAGATGAATTAAAAATATAAAGCATGCCAACAATTATGAACAGGAAGCTGGAATCACTATATTAATATCTAAAAAAACTAACATTGGACTTAATGATGAAATACCTAATGTGTTTCCCCTGAAAATAAGGAACTAGGTGTGCAGGTTTGAAACTGTTATGAATCCTGGAAAACCATGTTATTTTAATCCTAATCCAATCTTGTGGGGCAGACCTATTGTTTAGAGTGGATTTGATTAGGTTGTTTCCATGAAGATGTGACACACCCAATTGTGGGTGTGATCTCTTGATTAGATGGAGATGTGACCCTGCCCATATAAGGTGGATCTTAATTAGTTTTCTGGAGTCCTTAAAAGAGCCGACACAGACACAGATGTTTGGAGATGCAGTAGATGCCAGAAGCTGAGAGAGCTGTTTGAAACCAGAAGCTGAAATGGAAGGACAGCAGACAGGTTATGTACCTTCTCATGTGACAGAGAAACCCTGGGCAGAGAATACCGACCTTTCTCCCGAGGAGTTATCATTTTGTTGGGTGTCTTAACTTGGACATTTTCACAGACTTAGAATTGTAACTTGTAACTTAACAAATCCCATTTATAAAAGCCAATCCACTTCTGGTATATTGCATTCTGGCTGTTTTAGTAAACCAAAACACTAGGTAAATGTGTCTTCTTCCAAACTCCTATGGACCATTGTAATGGATATATGTCATATTTATTCTCACCAAGACAATAAAGTAAGAAAGCAAAATTAAGAACGTATAGTTTGGAAAAGTAAAACTACCTTTATGGCAAGACATCATAAAGTTAAAGTAATCAAGACAGGGAAGCATTGGCATAAAGAGAGATGTATAGATACAGTATAAAGTGACCAGAAACAAATCCCTACATATCTGGACTTTAATACCAGTTTATCAGAGAGAGACATTGGTGAAAGGATAATCTTTTCAACAAATCATCCTGAAAGAGTCAGATAAGCATAATGAAAAAATAAAAGGATTTTGGTCCTGAATTTATATCTTATATAAAAAAAGCAAAATTTCAAAATGAACCATATAACCCTAAGCCAAGAGAAAAGCTGCGACATCTTTAGAAGAAAACACAGGAAAAAAAATCTCATTAAACTTGAGTTTGGAAAATACTTCCATAAGTCTTAACACAAATATACAAAATATTAAAAAATAAAATTGATAAATTAGACTTAATAAAAATTAATTTGATAAAAGACATGGCCACAAATATAACTATATGTGTTAGAATCTGGGGGAAATACTTACAAAACTTTTAACCATCAAATGACTTTGAAAAGAACATACAAAAATCCTTATGATTCAATAATTGGGATGAAGTCAAACAATTTTATTGAAAAATGGGCAAAATATTTAAATATTTTAACAGGGGATTCACAAATAATGAGAAATAGATGGCAAATAGGATATTTAAAAATGTTCAGCATACTCAGGCAATAAAAAAATCACATTTAAAACATTTAAGAAAAAATCTCTAAGGATTGAAGGAAGATGGTGGTGTAGAAACCTCCTAGAATCAGTCTCTCCACCAAAAGCTATTGAACTGGCAGAACTATCTGAATCAATCACTTTGAAGTTGATTCAACTGCAGGATCCAGGGAAGAATGGGAAGAAGAGGCTGGTAAACTGTGTGATAAAGAACTATGATGGTCACCCTCCCTGCAGTGAATGACAGCCTTCTTGGCACAGTCTCATGACTGGCAGCAGTGGGTACTGGAGCTCTAGTTCCTGGCTCAGCTTATGGGTGGCAGGGTGTGATATTAAGAACTAGTTCTCCAAACTCCAGAGGTGTGTGTGTGTGTTCTGATCCCAGATCTCTACCTTTGTTCAGCTACTTCAAATTTTCGGGAGGCCATTTTGAGGGTGGTCATTATTCCACTCACCCTTGAGCAAAGGTGGCAGAGGAACTTCAAAACTAAGGAAAACAGTTAAAGGGCTACATTAATCAAACAAGTCTGAATATTTAAAATGTAGCTTCAAAAGCCATAGAGGAAGTTTCTGGTGCCCTTGCTCTATCCTACATCATCCCAACAATACAGACTTGAGCCAGATTGTACTCCCATTGTAGGTTCCCGGCCCTGTTCCAGAGAGAGCAAAGTGGCCCCTGTGTGCAAACTGGGCTGCTGCATGTATATCAGTGCCAATCTATGGGTGAAAGTCTGAGAGACTGAGCCTTTGAAGGAGTCTTGGGCCTGCCTTACCAGAGTTCATCCTGAGGGCAGAGAAGCAGCTAGCAGACAACTAGGACAGTATGAAAAACAATTAAATTAA
The DNA here is from genome assembly GCA_004026745.1 of Myrmecophaga tridactyla. Classification (NCBI taxonomy): domain Eukaryota; kingdom Metazoa; phylum Chordata; class Mammalia; order Pilosa; family Myrmecophagidae; genus Myrmecophaga; species Myrmecophaga tridactyla. Next base: position 55,005 of record PVIY010011342.1, on the reverse strand, counting down.
ATTGGCCTGGAACAAAGGACTGCCTGCAATAAGTCACTCAAAGAATACCAGGTGGGAAGGAGTTCTGTTTCAAAAGAAGTAGAGAGGATATTCACTCAGACTCCTTTAGACTGTAAATGGGAAATTCCTGGGCTCTGTAGCAAGTACAAGCCCAAGAAAATAAGTAGGGTTCCCAGATCCAGTTCCATACAGGCTAAGGTATGACAAAGGGGATACAGCACTCTCCATTTGTCTTGGGCTGATCTGATTAATAGGAGGGCTAAGCTCTGAAGGAGACCACCAGCTAAAGTAGAGTCAATTTGCAAGGAGCATGAAAGGTGCCCTTTGCCTTGGTTTGTTTGTTTTGATTACCTTTTGACATTCAAGAAAATCTCTGTCATACCACTAGCTGGATACAAATGTAAGGGACAGTACATGGACTAAATCCCAGCATTGACATTTAAAAATTTTTAAATGTACATTGTAGGGGGTGCAATACTGGCTCAGTGGCAGAATTCTTGCCTGCCATGCCAGAGACCTGGGTTTCATTCCTGGAGCCTGTCCATTGTTCCCAAAATAATAATAATAATAATAATAATAATAATGATAATAATAACAATAATAATAAATCAAATGTTCATTGTGGAACAAAAGACTATTATACAAACAAAGAAACAGGAAATTATTGCCCATCCAAAGGAACAAGAAAAAAATCCAGAAGTCATCAATGAAGAGGATGAGATTTTGGACTTACCCAACAGAGACTTTAAAACAATAATCATCAATATACTAAAGGAGATAAAAGAAAGCATAGAGGAAGAAGTAAAGGATATGAAAAAAATGAATGAACAATCTCTGTAGAATAATACTGGAGTTGAAGAACATGATAACTGAATTGAAAAATTTCCTAGACAGTTTCAACAGCAGATTGGATGAGGCAGAAGAAATAATCATTGAAACTGAAGACAAGACAACTGAAATAATTAAAGTTGAGGAACAGAAAGAGAGAAGAAAAAGAATGAACAAAGCCCAAGAGATCTGTGGGATACCAACAAACATGCCAATGTACACATTATGGGATTCTCAGAAGATGAAGAAATAAAGGGGTAGAAGAATATTCAAAAACACAATGGCAGAAAACATCCCAAATTTAGACAGGAATATGCACATTCAAGAAGCCCAATGAACCCTAAACAGTTAGATTCAAAGAGAAATGTGCCCAGACACATAGAAATCAAAATGTCCAAAGCCAAGGAAAAAGAGAGTTCTGAAAGCTTCAAGGGAAAAGCAACAAATTAGGTACAAGGGAATCCCAAGGAGAGTAAATGCAGATTTTTCATCAAAAACCACAGAGGCAAGAAGGCACCAAGCAGAAATAATTAAAGTGCTGAAAGATAACAATTGCCAACCCAGAGTTTTATGTGCAGAAAGACATTCTATCAAAAGTGAGGGTGAGAGTAAGATGTTTCCAGATTAACAAAAAATGAGGGAATTTCTCACCCTACAAGCAATGCTCAAGGAAATTCTTCAGGCTGAAAAGTAAAGACAATTGAGAGTGGAACAAAGCAGCATAAATAAATAAAGACTGACTCTGGAACAGGTGGAATGGCTGAGATTCCACACACAACTGTAAATCTTCCAAGCTGTGGAGGCCAGCACCCATCCCCCATGGGTATAGCAGGGTGGCTCCCCAAGGGAGAAGGAAACAAACTTTACTAGTAACAAAGATGTTAGCTTAACCAAGCTTCAATAGTGGAATTAATTAATAAATTCTGACAACTGAAAACAGGCCCTGAGCTCAGATAAACCTGGAGTAAGCACTAAAGAAAGCAACAGTTTTCACTCTGCAGAGAGTAGGTAGGGGTGATGGAAAAATAAATAAATAAATAAACAAACAAACCAGAGGTGTTTTGTGTTGGACAACACTAAATACTGGAAAAGGGCTGGGCCCCAAGATGAAGGAGCACATAGAGCCTGGGGTCACATAGACTGATACACCGACTCTAGTTCTTGATTGACAAAACCAGGGAAGAGACTCTGAGAAGCCTTTCTCTCTCTCTCTCTTTTTTTCTTTTAACTTCTTAACAGATAATTAGATAGAACTGAAAGCACTCTCAGGCTCTAGCACTGCAGAATTCAGGCAGGCCTGAGAAGCAAAATAAATAGGTGAAAGGAGCAATTCTCTAAGGAGAGCATCTTCCCCAAAGAAAAGGGGAGCAGGGTTCAGCTCAAGTGGGGACCCTCCTTAAGAGAATTCAGGACCCAGGGGCTGGAAAACAGAAGCAGTCAAAGCTCAGGTACTACTTCAGACTGGGTCTCAATGATGCCTCTGGCAGGGAGAGACAGCTGAAATTAAAGACACCACATCACTTTAAACAAGTGGGGAGGTGCAGGCTGACAAGGGCTACAGGTTGGGCAGGATAGAAAAAGCACAGAGACTAGAGGTTGCATAGGAAATCTGACAGCCTGCTGTTTCTCACCCTCAAGGAAACAATACTGGTGACTCCCTCCTCCTGAGATGTCGACCTGCCTAGGCTGGGAAAATCTGACTGGGGCTGCTAATATCTGAGGAAATCCTCCAAGAAAAAAAAAAAGCTCAATATACACAGGATAAAAAACAGAAAAAGAAGAACTGAAAAATTCTCATCAGTTAAACAGAACATATGCTAGAGGTCTAGAATAAGTTGAATGAAAAGCCAAAGAACAGATCAAGAACAAAGCCAGCCAACAAGAAAACCTTAGGTAAAAGATAGAAAACAATCTCCAGAATAAACTAATTAAGGAAATCAAATGCTAGCAAAAAAATAACTAATCATAGTAGCAAAATCGAAGATATGGCCCCTACAATAAACAAATCAACTTTTAAATGAGGTACAGGAGTTGAAACAATTAATTCAGAATGCTTGAACAGACATGCAAACTCTCATCAAAAATCAAATAAATGAGTTGAGGGAGGATATAAAGAAGACATTGGAAAAACATAAAGAATAACATGAAAGTTTGAAGAAACAAGTGGCAGAACTTATGGGAATGAAAGCCGCAATGGAAGAGATGGAAAAAGCAACAATAGATTTGAAAAGGCAGAAGAAGGGATTAGTGAACTAGAAGACTAGACATCTGAAATCCAATGCACAAAAGAAAATATAGGGAAAAGAATGTGGAAAAAAAATGTTTGCAAAATCTTAGGGAATTGAATGACAAAATGAAGCACATGAATATAGGTGTTATGGGTGTCCCAGAAAGGGAAGAGAAGGGAAAAGGAGCAGACAGAGTAATGGAGGATATAATCACAGAAATTTTCCCATCTCTTATGAAAGACGTAAAATTACAAATATAAGAAGTGCAACATACCTCAAAGAGAATAGATCCAAATAGACCTATTCAAAGACACTTACTAATCAGATTCTAAAATTGTCAAAGACAAAGAGAAAATTTTGACAGCAGAAAGAGAAAAGCAGTCAATCACATACAAGGGTAGCTCAATAAGACTATGTGCCGATTTCTCAGCAGAAACCATGTAGGCAAGATGGTAGGGGTGTGATACATTTAAGATTCTGAAAGACAAAAACTTCCAACCAAGAATTCTACATGCATAAAACTGTTTCAGAAATGAGTGGGAGATTAAAATATTCTCAGACAAACAGGCATTAAGCAACTTTGTGACTAAAAGACCAGCTGTACAAGAAATACTAAAGGGCGCACTACAGGAAGATAAGAAAAGACAAGAGAGAGAGTTCTGGAGAAGAGTGTAGAAATGAAGACTATCAGTAAAGATAAAAAGAGAGAAAAAATTAGATATGATGGGCAGGCAATGGTGGCTCAGTGGCAAAATTCATGCCTGCCAAGTTGAAGACCCAAGTTCATTTCCCAGAACCTGCCCATGTCAAAAAAAAAAACAAAACAAAAAAAAAAACAAAAAAAAAGCAAACAACTAGATATTTAGACATGGCAAATAAAATCCAAAAGACAAAATGGTAGAAGGAAGTACAGCCTTTACAGTAATAACATTAAATGTTAATAGATTAAATTCCACAATCAAATGACATAGACTGGCAGAATGGATTAAAAAACAGGAGCCATCTATATGCTGTCTGAAAGAAACTAAATTTAGACCCAAGGACAAAAGTAGATTGAAAGTGAAAAGTTGGAAAAAGATACTTCATGCAAACAACAACCAGAAAACAGCATGGGGAGTATATACATATATGACAAATTAGACTTCAAATGTAAAACAATCAAAAGAGGCAAAGATGGACACATCTCGTCCATCATTTGCCAAAAGGAACAATTAAACAAGAAGACATACCAATAATAAATATTTATGCCCCAAGCCAGAGTGCTCCAAAATACATGGGGTAAATACTAACAGCATTAAAGGGAGAAGTAGACCCCTCTACAATAGTACCTGGAGACTTCAATTACCCACTGCCATCAATGTATAGGACATCTAGGCAGAGGATCAATAAGGAAACAGAGATTTTTGAATAATATGATAAATGAACCAGATTTAATAGACATTTACAGAACATTACACATCATAACAGCAGGTATACCTTTTTCTCAAGTGCTCATTCATCATTCTCAAGGACAGACCATATGCTGGATCACAAAGCAAGTATCAATAAATTTAAAAATATTGAAGGCATACAAGACACTTTCTCAGACCATAAAAGAATGAAGTTGGAAATTAATAAAAGAGGGCCAGGAAAGTCACAAATACATGGAGACTAAATAACATACTCTTAAACAACCAGTGGATCAAGGAAGAAATTACAAGATAAATTAGTAAATACATCAAGGTAAATGAAAATGAAATAAATATGAAAACATGTCATATCTATGGGATGCTGTAAAGGCATTGTGCGGAAAGGGAAATTTATTGCCTTAAATGTCTATATTAAAAAATAAGGAAGTGCAAGAATCAAGGAATTACTAGTTCACCTGGAAGAACTAGACAAAGAACAGCAAGCTAACCCCAAAATCAACAAAAGGAAAGAAATAACAAAGATTAGAGTAGAAAGAAATGAGACTGAGAATAGGAAAACAATAAAGAAATCAACAAAACCAGAAATTGGTTCTTTGAGAAAATCAATACACTCAATAGACAGTTAGCTAGACTGAAAAAAAAAAAAGAGTGTGAGAGAGAGAGAGAGGATACAGTAAATAAAAGCAGAAATGGAAAAGAGGACTTAACCACCAACCCCACAGAAATAAAGGAGGTAATGAGAGGATACTATAAGAAAGCATATGGTAATAAACTAGACACAGAAGAAATGGACAAATTCCTAGAAAGGCATGATCAACCAACATTGACTCAAGAAGAAACAGATGACCTCAGCAAACCAATCACGAGTAAAGAGATTGATTCAGTCATCAAGAAGTTTCCAAAAAAGATAAGTCCAGGACTTGGTGGCTTCACATGTGAATTCTACCAAGGATTCAAGACAAAATTAGTACCAATCCTGCTGAAAACCTTCAGAAAAGTTCAAGAGGAAGGAAAGCTACCTAACTCATTCTATGAAGCCATCACCTTAATACCAAAGCCAGACAAAGATGCTATAAAAAAGGAAAATTACAGACCAATCTCTTAAATGAGTAGACACGCAAAAATCCTCAACAAAATACTTGCAAATTGAATACAACAGCACATTAAAAGAATTATATACCATGACCAAGTGGAATTAATTCCAGGTATGCAAGGCTGGTTCAACACAAGAAAATTAATAATGTACTATACCATATCAATAAGTCAAGGTGGAAAAACCACATGATCTTTTTAATTGATGCAGAAAAGGCATTTGACAAAATTCAACATCCTTTCTTAATGAAAACATTTCAAAGAATAGGGATAGGAGGGATCTTCCCCAACACAATAATGGAAATATATGAAAAACCAACAACTAACATCATCCTCAATAGGGAAAGACTGAAAGCTTTCCTTCTAAGATCAGGAAGAAGACAAGAGTGTCCACTGTCACCACTCTTAGTCAACATTGTGCTGGAAGTTCTAGCCAGAACAATTAGATAAGAAAAAGAAACAAAAAGGCATGAAAATTGGAAAAGAAGTAGTTAAACTCTCACTGTTTGCAGATGATATGATGCTGTATGTCAAAAACCACCAAAGAATCTGCAGCAAAGCTCCTACAGCTAATAAATAAGTACAGCAAAGCGGTAGCATACAAGATCAACACTCAAAAATCCGTGTTTCTAGATACTAGTAATGAGCAATTTGAGGAGGAAATCAAGATAAATATTCCATTTACAATAGCAACCAAGAGACTCAAACACTTTTGTGCCTCAATGAACCTTGTCAGAAAAGTAAAAAGGCAGCCAGCCTATGCAATGGGAAACAATGTTTGAAAACCACATATTAGATAAGGGTTTAATATACAGAATATATAAAGAGATTCTACAAGTCAGCAACAAAAAGACAAAAAAACCAATTATAAAAATGGGCAAAAGTCATGAATAGACACTTTACAGAAGAGGAAATACAAATGACTAAAAGCACATGAAAAGATGCTCAACTTCTCCAGCTTTCAGAGAATTGAAGCAAACCAAAACCACAATGAGATATCACCTTACAGCCACTAGAATGGCCATTATCCAAAAAAAAGTAATGATAAGTACTGGAGAGGATAGAGAAAAAGAGACACATATATTCACTGTTGGTGGGAATGTAAAATGATGCAACTAATCTGGAAGGCAGTTTGGCAGTTCCTCAGGAAGCGAAGTATATTGCCATATGATCCAGCAATCCTATTACTAGGTTTATATTCAGAGGAAATGAAGGCAAAGATGCAAATAAACATTTGCACACAAATGTTAATTGCAACATTATTTATGATTGCCAAGAGATGGAAACAGTCCATATGGCCATCAACGGATGAGTGGCTAAACAAGAGATGATATATACATACAATGGAATATTATACAACTGTAAGACAGAATAAAGTCATGAAGCATGTAACAATGTGGATGAAACCTGAGGACATTATGCTGAGTGAAATTAGCCAGAAACGAAAGGACACATACTATATGGTCTCACTAATATGAATTTACATTAATGAGCAAACTTTGAGAGTTAAAGTTGAGAACAGGATATCAGGGGAGAGAAAGAAGGTAGAGATCGGGCATTTGATGCTAAAGGAGTACAAAATGTTCAATAGGATTGATTGTGTAGATCCAGAAATAGATAGCACAATACTCTCTCATAGCAGCACAATGTTGCAAGTTCACTGAACAAAGATGAGTATGAGTATGATTCAAAGAGGAAGTTTTGGGGCACATATGATACTAGAAGGAAAGAGAGACGATAAAGACTTGACTGTAAAACTTCACAAAATCTACAATGATCAATGATGGTGATTAAGTGTACAAATATAAAAATGTTTTTGCATGAGGGAGAACAAGTGAGTTCAACAGTGCAATGTGTTGAAAATGGGATAGTATACAGGGAAAAAATATGATCAAAGCAAGATAGGGTCTATAGTCAACAGTAACATTATTATGTTCTTCCACTGAATGTAACAAAGTCACTATGCCAAAACCAAATTACAACAAGCAAAGGATGTGTGTGGAGGTATGGATTCTTTACGTAAGAATAGGAAATGTTCTCATATAGATTATGGTGATGATGGCATGGCTGTTTACTTAGGTTGGATTACATAATGTTTGAATAAAACTGTTTAAAAATGAACAGAGGGAAACAAGTGTTAAAGTAAATGTGGAGAAAGAGATGTACCCATTCACTGTTGATAGGGAAGCTGAGAAGTGCAGCCCCTCCAGACGGCCATGTGGTGGTTCCACAGGAGACTAGGGGAGGGGTTGCCATATGATCCTGTAAGCCCATTGCTAGGTATATACCTGGAGGAACTGAGAGTGGGGCCATGAATGGACATTTGCGCAGTGGTGGTTGTGGAGGCAGTGTTTGCAATTCTCAATGAATGGTGGTGGCCAATGGGAACCCTGACTGAGAAATGTAAGGGGAAACTGTGGTGTTTACATACAGTGTACTGCCAAGTGGCTGCAAGTGTGAGGCATGCAACTAGGTGAATGAACCTTAAGGACAGTATGTTGAATGAAATGTCAGAAACAAAAAGACAAATATGATCATGCCTCACTCATATGGATTATCTATAATATACAAATTCAGATAATTTAAACCGATGTCATGGGTTATGAGATTGGGGCATATTGTAAAGGTTTCTAGATAGTAAGTTCTTACAGGAATAAAAAATATTCAGGAGTTGTCACTGTTACTTCTAAATTCTAAGATACTGAGCTGTTTGTAAATAACCTGGTTGTTCCCTGAAACTTCGAGGATTTACATGACACCTGAGACAGAGAGCACTGAAGCTATGAAGATCAGCATGGCCCCATTGGGCAACTATTAAGAAAGCTGAAAAAAATATCAGACTTTGACTAGAGATATGAATGAAGCTGACCTGGACAGGACTAAGGGAAATCAAAATACTGGGTAAAGGCTGATATGGCACATATTCAAACTTCAACTTTTGTATGAGACCAAAGGGAGAGAGTTTATTTGGTGCAAAGTTTTTATTTTGTGTAGCACATTAACTAATTTAAGTTTTATGGTCAGTTTATCTGAATACCATAATTACACAGAATCTTGAATAGGGAGTGACAGCCTATTGGTTTGTACAGGTTAGTGTGATGCTCTGTTGTTGTTCTTGTGTTTGCTTTTTTGCCCTAGAATTCTGTTCTTGGTTTGCTTCATTCACCTTTGGCATACAATTGTTGTTTTTTCTGTACTCAAAATTATCAATGTCTTTATGGCTTTTAGATTTTGTTTGCTTAGAATGGACTTTTCTACTCCAATATTTATTAAAACTTTCTTTACTTTCTTATTTAAAAAGCAAAAACAAAGCAAAATAATAATAATACAAAAAAGCATGAGCACATGTAACTGAGAAATCAGGATTTAAAGGATGGTTTTGACCACTGAATCATTATATAGATGTTCCTTTTGTATTTTGGGATATTGGAGTAGACAGAGTGGAATACCTGAGAGCCCTAAATCATAATTGAGTTGTCTGGATATCTGAAAGGATTGTAAAAGTCCTTATCTCTTATCTGATGCCTTTTGTGACTGTTAGAGCTGTACTGCCCTTTATCTGGTCATTTTCTTATAGGTCCTAATGCAAATGAAGACAGCAATTAACCAGCTTCAGCCTCACTTTTCTAAACCGTATCTGCAAGGCTCTGCTGTGGAAAGATAGCTCTTGCCTCTGTTCCTTTCAAATTATGTTAATTTATGTTAACAAAGTTTACTTTTCTGCTCTTCCAGGCTCTGCTATTGAAAAATAACTCTGCCTTCCTTCCTTTTACAATGTTTACTTGTCGCTTTGAACTTACTGTCCAAAATGACCTCATCTCCCCTTGCTAAAGTCCTTAAAAACCTTGAATCCCCTAAACTCGGAGAGACAGATTTTTGGCTGTTAGGCTGTCTGCTCTTGGCTGTTAGGCTGTCTGCTCTCCTATTGCATGTGTAGTAATAAACTCTTTCTCTCTTTGAAACCCTGGAGTCTCAGTAATTGGTTATTGAGTGCATGAGGTAAAAGAATCCACAGTAACAAGTAGTGAAAGGCATTCCCAGAAAGATACATAAAAAGCAAACACTTTAGATTGGAGATACAGACTTGAGGCTTCTGGGAGGGAGGTCTACCAGAAAAACAAAGAAGAAAGGAAAAGAAGGAGGGTAGAAGGGAGAAAAGGAATGAAGGAATTAAATATGTATCTGTCAGGATATTTTACATTGTGTGTATCTGTAAAGATAATCAACACTGCATTAATCATTAAAGAGGATTTATAAACTCTCATAATAAAATTAAGAGATTGGTCTGGCTTTATATAAAACTTCCATTAATAGCTAAGTCATATCACTGAGAATCAAGTTTCTTTTAATATTTGGTGTTGAGATTTAGTTTCATTTGATTCTAAGGTTATCGCCCTTCATAGATCCAAGATATCTTTAGCAGCTCTCAAGGCTAGATGTTTCATTGTTCACACTCAGCAAAGAAAGAAATATGACTTTGATATGCTTAAGTTTGACTCATTGTTCCTTAAGAAAGACCTGGTTGGACCTAAGAGAATATTCCATTATATTTGTACAAGAAAACAATAATTGTGAATTTAGAGAAAGATAGCTCTGATGTTTGTGTGGAATGACAGGGTTTATAGTCAGGGTCATGTTTTGTAATCTATGCTTTATTTCTTAAGCCTGATTCTTGTTATCCAAATAATCACATTCTAATAGGATCTCCCAGATATGTACATTACTGACTCTAAAATTAGAGAGAAAATGTTTACCATCACTAGAAAGTTGAGGAAAAAGTTATAGAATTTGGTACTGTAAGTGAGTCTACAATCTGTTTTAGTTATGTATTGTTCTGTCAGCTGAGACTTAAAATAAGAGCTAAGTAAAATAAGCCACTTGCTATGGACCAGACACTGTTACATGCCTTACAGACATTTAATTTATTTCTCAACTTACCTGATGGGGAGGTGCTATTAGTCCCATTTTATAGATGAATAAATTGGGGCATAGAAATGCTATGTAGATCAACCAAGTTCATGCAGGGAGCATGTTGCAGAGCCACAGTTTGAGCATCAGCAGTCTGATAGCAGGATTGGAAATCTTAGAAACCTATCTGTGGGACTTCAAAAATTTGTACATGTAAATTTGTGTTGGTGATGGACGTGCAAAATTCATGTACAGAAAACAGTGTGGACAAAGGATCATGGAACTACACCCTCACAGCTAATGAGGGAAACACAATATTAGTTTGGAACAAAGTATTAGTGAAAGGAAATATTATGATGAAGCCAGGTAAAAGTCTTCCATAATAGTTAAAATATTTGAAATGAAATTAGCCAGCTCCTTCTTCATGTAGTGGGTTAGCAACCAGTATAATGGGTCATAGGCTCACACTCACATGCAGATGAAACATATCTACTTTCCTATATGCCAAGCACAAATAACAATTACTGTGTGTTTTAACTACCCTCCCCCACTTTTTTCTTTTTACTTTTATTTGCATACATTTCAGTTTGCTTCTCAGTTCCTTGGGCTTTGCTTTTTCTGGAGTAGAATCTGGGAGTTTGCCAGCAGTCTCTGAGGACTCAATCCCGGGGCTCTCTCCAAAATTGAGATTACAATGGGATTTATTCTTAGAACTCTCCCTTGGGTACTAGAAGCTTAATACAAATGTGCCCTCAATGAAGTGCTCACAAGGAGGACTAACTGATGTGCTGCTTGAGTTTTCTGTAAATGTTCCTTTCTTTGGAAGAACGAAGTGAATTAGCTGCTGATTCTGGTGGTAGGTGTTGCAGTCAGTAGAGAGGCACATGGCAAAATCAGGCTGGAAAAAAGGAACTTGTAGTCAAACTGTGGCAGGCAGGAATAAAATTACATTTTTCAATGGTAATGTGTTTGTCTTTAAGCTGTTTTGGGAAGACCTAAGGCATTTAATTCCATCTTGTGGAGTATTGCCTTGGAAGAAGTAAACTTCTATATCAGTAGGAAAGAATAAGGCAAGTTGAGAGTGTCCACCTAGATCTAATCCCAAAGTAAACAACAGGGCCTCTAGAATTTTGATGTTGGCTATTATGTTTCTACTGGGCAATGATATTTTAGTTAGCTAAGGTGTTAAGTTTTTATGCAATATGAATAAAGAATGTAAGTGCACTTTACAGTATTTTCTCTTGGACTAAACTCAGAAAGGATGGATAGGCATCATTTCCCACATTGAAAGTTGTATTTGTTTTTTTTTAAAAAAAAGATCATAAAAGTGGAAAAAAAGTGGAGCTATGCTAAGACTGAAAGCTTTATTCTGAACTACAATTACTGTACTACAAGCCTGAGGTTAAGATTTTTACCTAATCTTAAATGGCCTGGTTCATTTTCTATCATTTTGAAGACATTACTTAACAATCTTTATTCATGCCCTTTAGAGTTTTGCAGAAGTTGATTCTTTCTCCCTTGAGACAATGCTATCTTAGATAGCTATGCAAAAACCCTTCCCTAATAACACAACATCTGTGGCTTTCAAGGTTATCTTCTATCCACATCCCAGTGTCTTGAACTAGGAGAAAGAATGAACCAAACAAGTGTTGGCTCTACAGCAAGGTTAAAATTAGCATGTGCTTTCAGAGTGACTGATGTGTTGAGGATAGTGAAAAGTATGCAAATAGCATAGACAACCCTGCTTTTTCCTTTCCCAACTGATACTCCACAGTCTGTCAGACATAAACAGTGACTGCTCCTAGCCAGGCATTGTCAAGGAGCCAGCACTTGTCTGAGAGCATCTGTTTTTCTTCTGTGTCTGTGAGAGGCTACTGGGCTTGGGTCAGAGCTTTTGCAGATGTGTCTCTATGACAATCAATAATGAGGAGTCAATAGAAGAATTTCTTCAGGTTTTGATTAAGAGTGCCTATAAAAATGGCATGAGAATCATCTTCATTACAGATTGCTTATAAAGATTTTTGTCTGTTTCTGGGCTGTTAATTTGGACCTCAGTCTTGATATTTCCAGGGTACTCAACAGGGAGTAAATTCCTAGAGAGTAAGCAAATCCTATTATCTTCCAAAGTGAATGGATAAACTCTATTAGCCGCTGCATTAGGCCTGCTTCCTTTTATACTATTTCTTTATAAGCTTCCTTTTTTATACTTAGAATTCAGGCAGCAGGAGGAATGGATGTTTTGAATTTGGGCTATTCACATGTCTAAATGGAGGGTTCAATATCAGTGCTTCTGTAGCTGGTCTATTAATGTAGCAAATGTTTCCTCAACTATGCTAAAACATTGAGCTAGCAATTGATATACCACAACTCTTCTCCTCCCCTTCTTCTCCTCCTTCCCCTTTCTCCCCGCACCCTCCTCCTCTCATTGTCTATCTCACTATCTTCATTTCTTCCTACAGGAGAGGGAGCTTCTTCTCTTCTGATCTGGAACAAGATGATATATCAAAATAACAACACTTTTCACCCAGACACATTTTTCCTTACTGGAATTCCAGGACTGGAAAAGTTCCATGCCTGGATCTCACTGCCTTTCTGCTCTGTATACCTTGTGGCTTTGTTTGGCAATGCCATGATTATTTTAGTCATCAAGGCAGAAAGGACACTCCGAGATCCTATGTTCTACTTCCTGGCCATCCTTTCAACAATTGATTTGGCTCTTTCTACAACTGCTGTTCCCCACATGCTGGGCATCTTCTGGTTTGATACTCACGAGATTAAGTTTGGGGCTTGTGTTGCCCAAATGTTTCTGATTCATACTTTTACTGGCATGGAGGCTGAGGTCCTACTGGCCATGGCTTTTGACCGATATGTGGCCATTTGTGATCCACTCCACTACACAACTATCTTGACAGCTCGGGTGTTGACGGGCATTACTATGTGCATTGTAATTCGTCCAGTCCTGCTTACATTTCCCATGATCTACCTCATCTACCGCCTACCCTTTTGTCAGGCTCGTATAATAGCCCATACCTACTGTGAGCACATGGGCATTGCAAAATTGTCCTGTGGAAACATCCATATCAATGGTATATATGGGCTGTTTGTTGTTTCCTTCTTTGTGCTGAACCTGGTCTTTATTGCCATCTCCTATGTTCACATCCTCCATGCTGTCTTCCACCTCCCATCCCAGGATGCACAACTAAAAGCCCTGAGCACATGTGGCTCCCATGTTGGAGTCATCTGCGTTTTCTATATCCCTTCAGTCTTCTCTTTCCTTACTCACAGATTTGGACACAACATACCACGCTACATTCACATCCTTGTTGCCAACCTCTACTTGGTAATCCCACCCTCGCTCAACCCCATCATTTATGGGGTGAGAACCAAACAGATACGAGAGCGAGTGCTCTATATCTTTACTAAAAAATAAGATTTCTAACACCTTCTTTTAGAAAGGATTTTGATCCATCTAGGAAGACTTGTGGGTTTTTGGTTAAGGAATATTTCTAAATCCTAACATTGCTATGAGTTGGTGATACAACTCAGTTTGTTTCTGGCTTTTGACAAATAGATTCTAAACCTGAAGAAACCTCATTGTATCTCAAAATCAAATGCTAACTAGCTATCCTGAAAGGGATCTGCATGGCCTCTGCCTGACTTCATGCAGATAACAAAAGGCTGCTTCTTTTCTGGTAAAAGAATATTTATTATATTGAGTCTTTCATGCTCTGTTAGAAAAATGTGGCACTGGACATTTACCCTGATATACTCATTTGTTTATTCCTTCACTCTTTCATGCACCCATTCAATTATTTACTTAAGTTACATACATGTCATATCTACTGCATATTTGGAGTCATTTTGAATGCCAGAGATGTGGATTTTGCACTCTGCTGTTGCTTTTAAAATGCAACGTTTATAGTTTGAAAGAAATAATTGTCAATTCTGAATCTTGAAGTGGAAAGATGTATCAAATACCTAATATTCAGTGGAATGATAGCCAAAACAAGCATACAATTTCAAAACTATTTCTCACTAATACCAACAGCACCATATCACTGGTTACCTGTTTGCATTCAGGACCACAGCATAAATACAAGTGTGGACTTGTAATCTAATTAAGTGGAATATTTCTCTCTATCTATCAGATGCATTTTGACCTTTACTCACCATTATAGCCAGTGTTCTCTCAATCTACATTTGACCTTAAAATACTCCAACCCAACCTCCATGTCCTCTTATTTGAGATCCCTGATCTATCCCCTACACATACACACACTTTCATGTAGATACTTTCAGAAGAAGCTACAAATTACCTTTTTAATTCCACATGTAACTGAAGGATTTCCAACTGATTTAATATTATGATTCCCCAAGCAATGGTCTTATCATCAAACTTGTCACATTTATTTACATTATTTTTTATTATTTTAATTATTTTCTCTTTTTCAGGCTATTTAAAAAAAATACCTACATAAAAATATAGCAGATATCTTTGTACCCACAACCCAGAATTAACAAATTTTAACACTGCACTCAATCCAAATATTACATTATATAATGTGTTATATTATATAATGCATTTTGTGTATTTGTTATACACAAAACATTATAGGAGGAAGCAACTTCTAATACTGCCTTAACCCAGTTTCTCTCCTATTTTTCCAGACACAAAGGTTAGCATATGTTTATACACACTATAGTACAATTGTTAATTTTATAGCCCATCACAGTATTTTGTTAGATTGTTTGTTATTAATTTATATAAATGAAAATACTTAGTGTCTTGTTTGCTAACATTGATTTTATTTACATATACATCTACTAATAAATATTGGTATTATTATTATTTTAAAATTAGAAAATATCTTCATATCCTCATATGTATTTCTTATACATTTTTAGGAACTTTATCCATGTTTTATACTTTGAGGTAAAATTGCTGCATAGCAGTATTACAATAAATTAAAGCATATTTCTGCTATCTTAATCTTTGTATTTGATTCATTCCATGTTCTCATACTTTTCTTTTTTTCTCATTTTCATGCTTTCCAATATTTGATTAAGTTTCCTCTTCCAAATTTATCCCTTGATGTTTGAAAGTTGCACATTGTATTATTTATTTTTCTTTTCGGTATTATTAAAATTTTTAACTTTCCTAATTTCTCTAAAATGTAACTACCATATTCTGACCACAACAAAGCTTTAGTTCTTGTTTACTTTTATGCTAATGCTTTTATATTATTTGCTCCATTCTGCTAACATCTGGAATTTTATTTCCAGGTTTCTTTTAAATGTTTGTAAGTTACTAGTTTATATTTTATCATATTCGTTTTTAAATATTTTTTCCAGTAAAAGAAGTTGTAAGTTTACAGAAATATCATGTATAAAATATAGTCATTTTAATTTATTTCTCCAATAAACCTTCATGAATATCTTCTGCTCCAGCATTCATTAATCTTCATAAAGCACATTTTTGATTATTGCCTATCTTGACCTTGCAAGAACTACAACTCTCCTGCCCTGGTAATAATTAATTATACTTCTATATCTCAAAATGTCCTCATTTGCTCTAACATATCTAGTGATAGAAAATTTAGAGAATTTTTGGTAAAAATTGCCTTAGTTCTCTGAATATATTTTCTCTATTTTTCAGGTAACTAGTGCTGTTAATGAAACAAATGATATCAGTTATTTTTTACCCGTTGCTAGGATTTTTTCTCAGTTATTTGGGAAGCATCTTTATGTTTGATGCTCTGAATGTCATTATATTGACTCTAATTTTTTAATCTTATTTTTTATCTTACTCAGTATTCAGTGTGTCCTTACAGTCTGAGACCATATCTCTTATTTTTTTCTAGGAATTTTTAACTTATATTTTTAAAAGTGTTTCCTTCCCAACTTTCTTTATATATCCCTATGAAAATATTTTAAAGCAAAGTTGCGTTGCACATCTATCTTCCATGAACTTTAACTTCATTATTTGTCATTTCCATCATTTTATTCATTTACTATGGTCTTGAAAAATTCATCCATCTTTTCTTAAAACCACTATTTTCACTTTCAGCAGTTTTGATAGTATTCTTCAGCCCCTCAATAGAAATATTTTTTCAAAACTTAAATTTTCTGTTTCCGATTCTTTTTATGAAAATCTATGCTTTCTTCATGGTTAAAATGCTCTCTATTTAAGGTACTAATTGCATTTACTTTAAAATTATGAGGTGGTTTCTTATTAATTTGCACTCACACAGCTTATTTTATTTTCTGTTCCTTATATGTTGCAAGTGATCTTTGAATGTAAGTGATCTTTGAATGTCTGTTTACTGTGAGATTCTCTATGCATTTGTGATTCCTTGCTGGACTCTTCAAATACTCTCCAGAAATCCTTTGCAGGCTTGAGTTTTTAGAAAGCGAATTCTGAGATGGAGACTTGCAGATAGGATGCTTTTTTATGTGCTGTGGCAGGCAGAATAATGGTCCCCTAAAGATGCCTTAATCCTGGAAACCTATGAATATATTAAGTTACAGAGCAAAAAAGAATTAAGATTACAAATGGAATTAAAGTTGTTACTCAGCTGACTATTTAAAATACAGTTTTATTGAGATACATTCACACACCATATAATCATCCAAAGTATACAATCAATGATTCAAAGTATCATCATATAGTTATGCATTCATCACCACAATCAAGTTTTGAACATTTCATTATTACAAAAAAATGAAAATTAAAAAACCCAAAACTTCCCATACCTTACCTCCTATTATTTATTTATTTCTTTGTCTTTATTTTCTTATTCTTCTGTACACACAGTAGATAAAGGGAGTGTCAGTCACAAGAGTTTCACAATCATGGTCTCACCATAAAAGTTGTAAGTTATACAATCATTATCAAGAATCAAGGGTACTGGAATATAGTTCAACAGTTTCAGGTATTTCCTTCTAGCTTTTCTAATGCTCTAAAAACTAAAGAATAACTACATGAGAAAAACATTCAGAATGGACTCTCAATCTGTTTGAAATCTCTCAGCCACTGAAACTCTATTTTGTTTCATTTCTCTTCCACCTTTTGGTCAAGAAGGTTTTCTCAATTCCTTGATGCCAGGGCCAAGCTTATATCCAGGACTCTGATCCCATGTTGCCAGGGAGATTTACACCCTCGTGGGTCATGTCGCATGTAGGGGGAAGGGTAGTGAGTTAATCTACAGAGTTGGCCTAGAAAGAGAAGCCACATTTGAGCAACAAAAGAGGTTCTGTGGGGTGACTCTTAGGCATAATTATATGTAGATCTAGCTTCTCCTTTGCAGGAATACATTTCATATGGCTAAGCCCCAATATCAAGAGCTTGGTCTATTAAATTGGAAATCCCTAATGCTTGTGAGAATATCAGACATTCTCCAGGTGGGGAAGTTTAATATTTCCACATTTTTCCCCAGTCCCTCTAGCTGACTGTTTCCGTTTTCTAAAGCTATAGGAATGCAATATGCCAGAAATGGAATGGCTTTTGAAAAGGGAATTTATAAGTTACAAGTTTACCATTCTCAGGCCACAAAAATGTACAAACTAAATAACCAGGAAAAGCTGTCTTGTCTTAAGAAAGGCTGAAGTGTCCAAAACACCTCAGTCAGATGGGAAGGCACATGGCTGATGTCTGCTGGTCCTTTGGCTTCTGGTTTCAAACAGCTTCCCTGGGGGTGTTTTCTTTCTGCATCTCCAAATATCTGGGTCTCGTTTTGACCCTGAAGCTTTTGCAAAAATGTTTCTCCTTTTAAAGGACTTTGGTAAACTGATCAATACAGACCTTGAATGGGTGGAATCATATCTTCATCTAATCAAAATGTCACACACACAATTGGGAGCATCACAGCTCCATGGAATAATCTATCGAAAAGGTCACACCCAGAATTGAGTGGGTCAATCTTCAAGCAAACAATCTAATCAAAGGTTTCTTCCTAAACAATAGGTCTGGTCCCACAAGACTGGATCAGAATTGAAACACAGCTTATCTTGGTTACATAATAATTTCACACTAGCACTGGGACTTTGCTAATGTTTTTTAATTTTCAGCCTAGGTTACTTGGGGATGTATTGAGACATAACATTGACCTATACAAGCCAACAAGATCTCACTCCCCATTCAAGTTTCCATGTAATTATGTTGTTTGAATAAACTTACCATACAGGTTAAATTAGATAATGTACTGTAGTAAATATAAATTTTGTACCAAATAAGCATCCCTTCCTTTCATCTCATACAGATGTTGAAGTTTTAAAACAGAATCAATATCATCCTTTACCCTTTAGTCTAATTTAACTCCTTCATAACCAGATCAGCTTCATTCATACCTCTAATCAAAATCTGATCTCTTTTTCAGCTTTTTAAACAGTTGTTGTTTTGGGGTAAGGCTGACATTCTGAGCTCTAGAACTCTAGTTCTGAGTCTCAGGTGTCACACACATACCATACGTTCCAGGGGATGACTGATTTATTCACAAAGAGCTCTGCATCACAGAATTTAGAAATATCAGTGCAACTAAGGAATAGATAGGACTGCTGTAAGAGCTTACAATCTAGAAACCTTTAAAATAAACCTTGCCCTGATAATCACGTTCTCAGATTCAATTCTCAGAGTTTGCACTTTATAGAGAGTACATAGTAGTGAGGCCTTACAATATTTGCTTTTCATTTCTGGCTTATTGCACTCAACATACTGTACTTAAGTTTCATTCACTCAGTTGCATGCTTCACAACTGCATTCCTTCTTGCAATCTCTCAATATTCCATTGTATATATATGCCACAATTTGCTGTTCTGTTCATCAGTCAATTTACCATTAGGCCTCTTTCATCCATTGAAAATCATGAATACTACCATCATAAACACTAGTTTGCATGTCCATTTGTGTCCTTGCTTTCAGTTCTTTCAAGAATATACCAATAAAGGAGTTGCAAGATCGTATGGCAACCTTATTCTTAGCCTCTTATGGAACCACTACACTGCCCTGCAGAGGGGGCTGCCCCACTCTATTTCCCTATTAACTGTGAATAGGGACAGCTCTCTCTCCACATTTTCTCCAGCACTTGTATCTTTCTGTTTATTTTTTAAACAGTTTTATTCACACACCATACATTCCATCCTAAGTAAATAGTCAATGGCTCTGTGCTGGTTTGAAAGGATGTGTGTACCCTAGAAAAGCCATGTTTTAATCCTAATCCAATTTTGTAAAGGCAACCATTTTTTCTAATCCCTATTCAGTACTGTGTTTGAAACTGTAATTAGATCGTCTCCTTGGAGATGTGTCTCAATCAAGAGTGGTTATTAAACTGGATTAGGTGAGGACATGTCTCCACCCATTTGGGTGGGTCTGGATTAGTTTATGGGAATCCTATAAAAAAGGAAACATTTTGGAGACAGTGAAAGATTCAGAAAGAGCAGAGAATGCTGCAGCACCATGAAACAGAGAGTCCGTCAGCCAGTGACCTTTGAAGATGAAGAAGGAAAATGCCTCTTGGGGAGCTTCATGAAAGAGGAAGCCAGGAGAGAAAGCTAGCAGATGATGCCGTGTTTGCCACATGCCCTTCCAGCTAAGAGAGAAACCCTGACTGTGTTTGCCATGTGCCTTCTCATTTGAGAGAGAAACCTTGAGCCTCATCAGCCTTCTTGAATGAAGGTATCTTTCCCTGGATTCCTTTGATTGGACATTTGTATAGACTTGTTTTAATTGGGACATTTTCTCAACCTTAGAACTGTAAGCTAGCAACTTATTAAATTCACCTTTTAAAAAGCCATTCCATTTCTGGTATATTGCATTCGGGCAGCTTAGCAAACTAGAACAGACTCCCAGTATAATCATGTAGTCATACATCACTACTACAATCTATATGAGGACATTCTCATTTCTTCCACAAAGAAAGAAAAAGAGAGGTGTACCAGTGTGAATTTGTGGTGGACCCCAGAAAAGCCATGTCCTTTAATTTAATATTGCTGTCTGGGAGCTTTTCATTGCTTCCATGGAGATGTGACTCACTCAGTTGTGGGTATTAACTTTTTTTGGGGGGGGAGTGCATGGCTTGGGAATCGAGCCCATGTCTCCTGCATGGAAGGTGACCAGTCTACCACTGAACCACCCATGCACCCATGGGTATTTTCTTTTGATTAGAGGGAGATGTGACTCCACCCATTCCAGGTGGGCCTTCCCTAGAATCTTTTCAAATAGAACATTTTGGAGAGAGACCCTTTTTAGAATGATGAGGGAGCCATGAGGCAGTTTCCACCAGCCAGAAACCTTTGGAAATGAAGGAGAATGCCCCTGGGGGAGCTTTATGAAACAAGAAGCCTGGAGAGACAGATAGCAGATGCCATGTTCACCATGTACCTTACCAGTTGAGAGAGAAACTCTGAAAAATTCACTGACCTTTCTTGAGTAAAAGTGACGTCTTCTTGGTGCCTTGATTTTGACATTTTTACAGACTTTCTTTAATTGGGACATTTTCATGGCCTTAGAACTGTAATCTAGCAACTTATTAAATTCCTCTTTTTAAAAGCCATTCTATTTCTGGTATACTGCATTCCAGCAGCTAGCAAACTAGAACAAGGAGGAAAAATGAACAATAAAATATAAAAATGAAAATAAAATAAAAATGAGAA
Source organism: Myrmecophaga tridactyla (assembly GCA_004026745.1). Lineage (NCBI taxonomy): Eukaryota > Metazoa > Chordata > Mammalia > Pilosa > Myrmecophagidae > Myrmecophaga > Myrmecophaga tridactyla. Next base: position 33,893 of record PVIY010011342.1, on the reverse strand, counting down.
ACAACAATACCACCAAGAATCCTATGCACCTCCCTTATATCCCCCTCTTACTGACTTTTAGTTTTGGCATATTGCCTTTGTTTCATTTGATGGAAGCATATTACAGTGTTACTGTTAACATAGATTCTAGTTTACAATGATTGCATTTTTCCATATATCATCCCATTTTCAACACTTTGCAATGTTGGCATTCATTTGTTCTCCTTCATGCAAAATCATTCTTAGATTTGTACATTTAATCACCATCACTGTTCACTCTAGGCATTCCTAAGTTATACTGTCTCCATCTTTTTTCTCTGTCTTTTCTTCTGGTGTCATATATGCCCCCAGCCCTTCTCCTTCAACTGTACTCACATCCAGCTTCATTAGATGCACTTACAATATTGTGCTACCATCAGATAGTATCATGCTATCCATTTCTGGAGCTTTACAATCAATCCTGTTGAACATTCTGTACTCCTTCAGCATCAAATGCCCGATCTCTACCCTCTTTCTATCTCTGATAACCTGTGTTCTCATCTTTAACTTAACAGCTGACTTTAGGAGAGGGAAATTATCCTGGATTATACCAGTGAGTCCAAGCAATGTAATTACAAAGATTCTTAGAAGTGGAAGAAGGAGGCAGAATAATCACAGTCAGAGAATGAGACGTGATAAAGAAAGAGGGTTCAGCATGACATGAATGGGAAAGATTCAGCTCCCATTCCTATCTTTCAAGAGAGGGGAAAGAGGTCATGAGCCAAAGTGTATGGGAAGCCTTTTGAAACTGAAAAAGGCAAGGAAAAGAAAAATATCCTTCTTTAGAGCCTCCAGAGAGGAAGGCAGACTTACCAATACTTTTATTTTAGCCAGTGAGAAACATGTCAGCTTTCTAATCAACAAAATTATAAGATAGTAGATTTATATATTATACTATGAAATTCTGCAGGTAAATTCTTTTTTAGAAATCTTTATAGGTATGTTCTCATGATCAATACATAGGGCAACACATGGAGCAAGTAAGAGGAAGAAACAAACTGCGATATAGTGACAATGAAAGCCTCAGCCAAACATATAGGGAGCTCTGGAGCTGAAAGCCCTTTAGAATTTCACTAAATTGGTGTGAGGTGGGTAAGCCCTAGACTGCTACATGGATCAGCCATGATGGGGGCTTGCCTGGGAAGGTATTTGACCTGGGGTGAGGAAGCCCTCATTAGTCAAAAAAGAACCAAAGGCTGAAGGATCTCAGTCAATAACATTCCCAGTAGCTGGGAGAATGAATGATTCAAACCTACAAGGCACAGAAAGGCATAAACTACAAAACCCAGCTGGGGTATAGATTTTCTGTAATGTAGATACTCTGCAATTTCCATGTAATCCTTTAGGAATTTGCCCTTTGTTAAATCTTGCCTCTGGCGTGAAAACCTTAAAACACAGAGAAACATTTATATTCCTTCCTGTCTTTGAAATACAATTATCCCTTGTATTTAAAAGTATATCCTAGACTACCAAGTCTGCTACTGTAATAATTGCCCCTGTTGATTTTGATGGTGTATAAATGATTCACTTATTTTTAAAATCAATTTAAATATTTCTAGGGAATTTGGGGGAATGGCAGTAGTTACATAGAATTCCATCTTGACAACAGAACCTGCCATGTTATTTTCTAAAATCACAGGCAACCAAATTTGGCTCTTGTGAAGCTTATGTATATAGTGGAGAAGCTTAACCTACCTATGGGTATTTCTAAGAGTCACCTTTATAGTACCTTTTTTGTTGCTCAAATGTGACCTCTCTCTCTAAGCCCAACTCTTCAAGTGAAGCCATTGCCCTCCCCCATAAATGGGACATGACATTCAAGGGTGAAAGTCTCCCTGGTGGCATAGGAGATAACCCCCAGGGATGAGTCTGGCCCTGACACCATGGGATCAACAATGCCATCCTGACAAAAAAGGGAAAAAGAAGTGTGACAAATAAGGTATCAGTGGCTGAGAGAGTTCAAATAGAGTCGAGAGACTACTCTGGAGGCCACTTTCATTCAAGCTTCACTTAGACATTGCTACTATCATAATTGCCAAACTCCAAACAAAACCATTCCTGCCAATCCTAAAAAAATACTTTGAGCATTATATAAGATTCTACAAAGATTCCATGCACTAGGATAACTTTCTGGTAACCTACAACCTCCAGATAGGTCCCTGGACTAGTTTAGTCCTGAAATGCAGAGGGCCCAGCCTTTCCAGAACATCAACTAGTTCCATCCATCTATTCCATATTATTTACAGCCCCTTCCAACATGAAAAAGTTAGAATGGCCATAGTTCAAATACCTAAAGAATGAGAGAAAGATCAAAGGTGATGGTGGAGTTAAACAGGGAATGTTGAGTTTAACCAATGAGTATGAGTGCTGTATCAGTATATTGTTTTTTCTTTTAGTCTCCAGTACCTTAGAGCAGCTGGGAATAAAATCCTAAAATTGTGCAATTGTAACCCCTACCAAACTCTGAAATCTGTTCTACAACTAATTGCTGCAAGTACTTTGAAATGTATTGCTTTTTTGTGCATATGTTATTTTCGCAAAAAAAAAGACAAGGAAGAGTGTAATAGAGAAGCTAGGATTTATCTAATGAATATGACTGCTAAATCAATATATTGATATTTCTTTTGGTCTGCAATGAATTGACCAGCTAAAAGAAAAAATGAAAAATTGTGGATGTGTAACCTATACCAAACTTTAAAATCTTTTGCATAACTACTTGTTAAATGTACTTGAAAATGTATTCCTTTTTTTTTTGTATATATGTTATTTTCCACAATAAAAAAAAAAGCTGTTCCATTTCTGGTATATTGTATTACAGTAGCTTTAACAAACTAAAACAGCTAATGCTGTGGAGCATCTTTGTATGTGATTTAGGGCCATTTGTATATCTTCTTTGAAGAGATTTCTGTTCAAGTCTTTTGCCTATATTTTAATTAGGTTGCTTGTTGTGCTGGTCTGAATCTGTGGTGGACCCCAGAAAAGCCATGCCCTTTGATCCTCATTCAATAATGCTGGGTGGGAGCATTTTGATTGTTTCCATGAAGATGTGACCCACCCAATTGTGGGTGGTAACTTTTGATTAGATGATTTCCATGGAGGTGTGTCTCCACCCACTGAAGCTGGAGTTGCTTGCTGGAATCCTTTAAAAGAGGAAACATTTGGGAGAGAGTCCCTTTTGGTAGAGCCATGCGAAAGCAAGCAGATGCTGCCATGTTCGCCATGTGCCCTTCCAGCTGAGAGAGTAACGTTGAACGTCGTTGGCATTCTTGAACCAAGGTATATTTCCCTGGATGCCTAAAATTGGACATTTCTATAGACTTGTTTTAATTGGGACATTTTCTCAGCCTTTGAACTGTAAACTAGCAACTTATTAAATTCCCCTTGTTAAAAGCCATTCCATTTCTGGTATATTGCATTCTGGCAGCTGACAAACTAGAACACTTGTCTTTTTTGTTGTTAAGTTGAAGGATTCCTTTGTATATACTGGATTTTAATTATTTTTAGATACATTGTTTCCAAATATTTTCTCCCATTGTTTTGGTTGTCATTTTACTTTCATGATGAAATCTTATGAGAAACAAAAGTGTATAGTTTTTTTCAAATTGCTTTCATAAAATTGCATAGTTTTTAGAAACAGTTTTATTTGCACACAATTCAATCCATCCTAGTGTACAATCAATGGCTCTTGTTTAATCACATATTTATATGCATCCATCACCACAATAAATATGAAAACATTCCCATTTCTTCCAGAAGGAAAGAAAGAAAAAATCCCATACCCCTCCCTTATATCCCTATTATTAACATTTAACTTTACTATAGTGCCTTTTGTTACAATTAATGAAAGAATATTATAATATTTCTGTTAATTATGTCTCTATTGTATTTTCATCTCTTTGTGCATTTCATTCTATAAGTTCTATTATTTTTTCCCATTCTTTTGAATTCTTTATGGTCACTCAGTGTCTTATTTATATCTTTCTTCTCTTTTGTGACATTTTCCTTTAACTCTTTGAATTAATTTAGAAGATTCATTTGAATATTCTTAATTGTTTCAACTCTGATATCTTATGCGAAGTTTTGTTGGTTCCTTTGACTGGGGCATATCTCCATGCCTCTTAGTATAATTTGTGATATTTTGCTGGTGTCTGGGCATCTTATTTTCTTGATTAATTTATTCTGGAATTAGCTTTTCTTGTTGATTGGCTTTATACTCTAAATCTTCTTTGACACTTGGATCAACTTTTTCTAGATGTCTAGCATAGTTTGTGTTTCATCAGAGTTTTTTTTGGTTCTTATTTATGTGGATTGATTTTTTATTTTGTCCTATTTGTGCAGTTGTTTTTCCCCCCAGAAAAAGCTGTTTCTTCCATGTTCCTCCTCAGGGCATGTTGATCTGCTCTATTTTTTTTTTTTTTTTTTGCCTCTAAATGTTTTTAACACTCCTTTCCTTATTTTTAGTGACATTTACTTGGAAGCCTGCTTTTGTGAGGAGGCCCCTCGGGTGAGGTGCTACCCTGCTCAGTTTTTACCAGCCAAGAGAGAACCAGGACTTACAAAAGGAGTGTAGAACAGTATCAAGGTTTCCAGGGGATGAGACCCAGCAGCGTACCAGTCATTCCTGTGAAACCTCCTGATTCTGTGCTTTTTCTGTCCTGCTCAGCAATGCCACTCTTTAGCCTACTGGTCCTCACAGACCTATGTGGTACTGTGCCTTTAATTCTCGGTAGACACCATCCTGTCAGGGGTGTGATTGAAACAGAGGCCATGAGAAACTATCTTGAAACTTTGTTTTCCCAGTCCCTGGGGCCTGAATTCTCAAAATAACAGCTTCTGCCTGTGCTGGGCCTTGGTCCCTTTTCTTGGGGAGAAGGTACTCTTCAGTCCCCCGTTCCCCACAGTTCAGCAAAGTTACAGTGACTCTCAAGAAGCCCCACTCCCTCCCTCGACTGTGCATGATTGAGGCAATGACTGGGCACAGCTTTTGTAGATTGAAACTGTTGCTGATATCACAGTTCCTAGGATCTAAATTCTCTATATGGCAGCTGCCACTTGTTCTGGGTTCCATTTTCCTGGGGAAAAGCCACCCTTCAGGGAGTTATCTCCACTGCCTGGTTTGTTACTCTGCCTCAGTCAACGCTGCTTCCACCTGTCCTTGGGGCAGGGCTGAAACTGGAATTTATCAACTTTCTTTAATGGGATGCTTAAAAATAATAATCAAGCTATAATCAAAATTGAACTACAGCAATCTGAGCTCACCAATCAAGAGCTACAGTTGTTACCAGCTCTGGGTGCCTCTTTTATTGGAGCAGAGTTGTCCTTCCACAAACTCAATTCAGTCAATTCCAGAAGCCTCTACCTTTCCATTAGCTCTGCTTCCTCCATGCTGGGAGCAGGGCTGACATAAAACTCCCAGTTTTTCTGTTTATATTGTAAATTTATCTGTTTGAAGCTGGTATCCAGCAGTCTGTAGTCATTAATCAAAAACTACAATTGGTGCCTGGCCATGTTCTACTCCCTTAATCTTAGGCATGAAGGCTTATATTTCCCATCAGGGAGTGACTCCCAAGTCAGCCTGCTATGTCTGTGGGCAAGTGTCACTGGCCTCCATGGTGTAGAGTTTATTACTTACAGCTCTGCACTATGGTTTTTCAGTCTTGCTCTTCCCCTCATTTCTGCCTGATGTACAATGTGTAGCTGTTTTCTGAGGTCCCTAAAACAGTTGTTTCAGACAGTCCCCAGCTACTTGCTAGCTTCTCTGGACTGACCAAATCCTGAAACCCTTGCACCACTGATTTCCTCTTCTCTAATGTGTTTCATTTGATGAGATTCCAATCAGCTATTTTTTCACTAGTTATTTGTGCTTGGGGTACAAAATCTAAGAAATCATTTCGTAACACAAGGACTTGAAGATACTTTCCTATATTTTCTTCCAGAAGTTTGATATTTCTATCTCTTATGTTAAGGTCTTTTATCCACTTTTAGTTGATTTTTCTATATGGTGTAATGTAGGGATCCTCCTTTTTGATATATGGAAATCCAGTTTTCCCAGCACCACTTTTGAAGAGACTGTCCTTTCCCAATTGAGTGGTCTTTGTTAATTGTCAAAAATTAGTTGCCCATAATTATGAGAATTGATTTCTGAGCCCTCAGTTCTGTTCCATTGATCTGTAAGTTTGTCCTTGTGCCATTACCATGCTGTTTTACTTACTATCACTTTGTAATAAGTTTTAAGATTGGGAAGTGTGAGTTCTCCAACTTCATTCTTCTTTTTCAAGGTGTTTTTAGCTATTTAGGGCCCCTTACCCTTCCATATACATTTGATAATTGCCCTTCCCATTTCAGCAAAGAAAGTTGTTAGAAATTTGATTGAGATTGCATTGAATATATAAATTTGGGGGAGTAGTATTGACATTTTAATGATATCTAGTCTTCCAATCCATGAGCATGGAATATCCTTCCATTTATTCAGGTCTTCTTTATTTTAGCAATGTTTTGTAGTTTTCTCTGGAAATAGTCCTTTAAATCCTTGGTTAGATTTATTCCTAGATATTTGATTCCTTTAATTGCTATTTTGTGGATGGATTTATTTTCTTGTTTTCTTTTTCTCATTGCTCATTACTTTTTTATAGAAACACTAAGAGTTTTGGTGTTGATCTTGTACCCTATCACTTTGCTGAATTCATTTACTACATCTAGGAGCTTTGTTGTGGATGTTTCAGGATTTTCTGTATGTAGGATCATATCATCTACAGATAGGTAACATTTTACTTCTGTCTTTCCAAGTTGGCCCCTTTTATTTCATTCCCCCATCATTTCTGATTTTCATAATTTGTATCCTCATTCTTTTTTTCTTTGTTAGTCTAGCTAAAAGTTTGTCCATTTTATTAATTTTTTCAAAGAATCAACTTTTGGGTCTGTTGATACTCTGTTTTTTGGTTTACATTTTACTTACCTTTGCTTTATCTTTATTATTTCTTTCCTTCTGCTAATTATGGGTTTAGTTTACTCTTTTTTTTTCTAGTCCTTTCAGTTTTAAGGTGAGATTCTGATATGAAATTTTTCTGATATAAAGCTCTTACTTCTTTTTTAATGTATGCATTTCTAGCTATACATTTCCCTTTCATCATGGCCTTCACTGCATCCCATAAGTTTGGGTATGTTGTATTTTCAGTTTCATCCACTCAATGTATTTCCTAATGTATTTGTGAATTTTCCATTTCTCCTTCTCTTATTGATTCTAACTTCATTTGCTTATGGTTGAATGTTCCAACCTAATTTAACCCAAAGACCAAAGAACACTCCTGGCATGGAGTTACCCATGACTTTAATTTGGGACTTACGAACAGGAGGCGATTCTCCCTGAGGGTGGCAAGTAAGAAATGGAAGTCAGTATTCTGCACAAGAGAGAGGGAGGGGAGTGCCATGGAAGTGCCTTATAAAGTTATAGGTCCAAAGGGTATGACAACAGAGTTTCAGCAGGATCTCATGAGATTTGATTAGGGGAGGGAAATTTTTATGACATATTTTCCCTCCTGAAGGGGTTGGTTGACCTTTAATGTCATTCCCAGTTGCTCTAGTTTGCTAGTGGTTGGGATGCAATATACCAGTAATGGAATGGCTTTTAAAAAGGGGGAATTTAATAAGTTGCTAGTTTATAGTTCTAAGGCCGAGAAAATGTCCCAATTAAAACAAGTCTATAGAATGTCCAATCTGAGGCATCCAGGGAAAGATACCTTGGTTCAAGAAGGCCAGTGAAGTTCAGGGTTTCTCTCTCAAGTAGAAAGGCACATGATGAAATGGTCAGGTTTCCTCTTTCATCTGGAAGGGCACATGGTGAGCATGGAGTCATCTGCTAGCTTCTTCTCCTGGCTTCCTGTTTCATGAAGCTCCCCAGGAGGCATTTTACTTCTTCATTTCCAAAGGTCAGTGGCTGGTGGACTCTGCTTCTCATGGCTATGTCGTTCTGCTCTGCTCTCGTTGAATCTCTATTCTCCAAAACATTTCCTTTTTTGTAGGACTCCAATAAATCAATCAAGACCCACCCAAATGGGTGGAGACATGTCGTCACCTAATCCAGTTTAACAACCACTCTTGACTAAATCACATCATCCAGGGAGATGATCTGATTACAGTTTCAAACATACAGTATTGAATAGGGATTATTCTACCTTTATGAAATGGGATTTTGATTAAAACATGGCTTTTCTAGGGGGCATACATCCTTTCAAACCAGCACACCAGTCATGTAGGCACCTAAAGGCAATGATTTGTTCTCATAATGGAGGAGGACTTGTAGAACAAATTTCAAAGTTTGGTGAGGGTTTCAGTTCACAATTTCAGGTTTTTCCTTCTAGCTGTTCCAAGACACTGTATAGTAAAAAGAAATATTGAAATAATGATTCAGCAGTCATACCTACTTATTAAATCCTAATTTCTCTATTATAACTCCTCCTTCTCTTTTGCACCTTTAGGGATATTTGAACTATGCCCATTCTAGCTTTTTCATATTGAAAGGGGGTGCCAACTATATGGGATAAAGGGAATAAAACTGGTTGATATTCTTTGAGAGAAAAGGCACCACTGGGTTTCAGGACTTGCTTGGTTTAGGAAATGAAGCTGTTAGGTTTCTGAAGAGTAAACTGGGTGCTTGAAACTTTTGTAAAATCTCGTATAGAGCCCTAGGTGTTCTTTTGGGTTAACAGCAATGATATTGGTTAGGGCATGGCAAACCACGGTGATTAATAATATCTAGCTTAAGCCTGCATAAGAGTGGCCTCCAGAAAAGCTTCTAGCTTCATTAGAACCCTCTTAGCCATAGATACAATATTTTGTTACATTTATGTTCCCCCTTTTGGTCCTGTGAGCATTTTTGATCCCATGGTGCCAGGATCAGGTTCATCCTTGGGGGTATCTGAAACTGGTAAACTGTGTTCCAGTAGTCTTGGTTTTTGGAGATGATTACATAAATGATGGAGCTTTTGTAATATGACTGTGTGATAGTGAAAACCTTGTGTCTGATGCACCTTTTACCCAGAGTATGAACAGGTGAGTAAAAACATATGTAAGGATAATAAATAAATAAATAATAGGTGAGATAAAGGGTAAAAAATGGGTAGCTTGAAATACTGTTGGTCAATGAGAGAAAGGGGTAGGAGTATGGGATAGATGAGTTCCTTTTTCTAAGTTTCTTTTCCTGGAGTGATAAAAATGTTCTAAAGATGATCATGGCAAAAACTACACAAAAACTATGACTGCTGAATCATTATTTTGATATTTCTTTTTACATAGCAAAAACTACATGTGATGATATTATGAACCATTGATTGTATAATATGTTTGGACTGTATGTGTGTGGAGATTTTGCTTTAAAAGTTTAAAAAAGAGAGAGAGAGGGAGAAAGAGAGAGAGAGAGCTAGGCCAAGGAAAACATAGGAATTGTGCAGTGAGGATGTTGAGAACAAAAGTAAGCTGTTGAGAGGAGAATTTATATATTTTTTATCTCACTACCTCCTAGCCATGACAGAGAATATGACATTGAAAGGACACCCTCAGCTAGTCACCTCTGTTATCACAGTACTGAGTATTGTAAATATATTCCACAGTGGAGTTTTATCCTTGGTCTATATGGTTCTCACATTTTTAAATTAGACATTTGTATAAAAAAAAGGACACATGTTAATATATTCATATTTTATTCATTCAAAAATTATACACATGTATTACTGTCTTAATATATCATGTACATTGTAGCATATAGAGAAAAATAAACATTTTCAAAAGATTAGATGAAACTTGAATAAAAGTAAGTGGTCTATTTTTTTCTTCTTGTAAACCAATTGATTTTAATGTGTACTGTCTGGAATTTATGTTCTCCACTTAGATAGCATTAGTCCTGGGGCCTTGCCTAATGTAAAATTGCACCTTACACTCTCACAATATGCACATTTGCGTTCTTCCAAGTCAAAACAAAACTAAAAAAATTAAGTGTTTTCCAATGAAAATGTAAATTATGTATCAAGGTTTGCCATTTTGGCCTTAATTTCTCTGTCTAGTTTCACGTTGGCAAGCTGAAATACTCACTTAAACTTTCATCTACATTCTTAAACCTCTTCTCTGCATTGAAAATTTCCTCTAGTCCTAACACAAAGTGAAGCAGAAATTTTACTGGGTAGTTTTACTGAATCCTCTAAAATAGACTTCACTCACTCTAGGTCATAAAGAGCAAAGATTGAGCAGCTGTTATTCTACTAAGTATGTGGCATAAAACTAGAACTATTACAAATTGATAAAGGAGTGATACCAAGTAAAACAAAAATAACCATAGATGTGTCTTCTTTAATTTCATCATAGGAAATTTTTACCTTAAAATCACCTAAACTTAAAAAGATAAGTTCTATTTGATAATGTAAGAATTTTCTTTGTTCTAATTTAAGAAAAAAAATTATCTGAGAGATCCACCCCTTTAGCAGTGCCAAATGTCTCCTTGAATCCTTATTGTAACTGCTATTTAATAGTTAAAGAAAAATATTACTTAACATTATATAAATACATATTTATACATGTTATCTGAATCCACAGGCAATAATTTATGTCATTGCTGATGCTCATCTACAGTTTCAAAGAAGAAGTTAAATTGGATTTTGAATGTGACACCAAATGTAGAAATGCATCCATCCCAAACTATCTACAGAACAAGAATGGCCTGTGTTGTACCTTTATGCATAAAACTGATCCCATACTTACATTTTACCAGTTAATTTGACTGTGCTGTAACTTCTGAATGGAAATATTAAATCTCTCAGCTCCTACTTCTCTGCATCTCACATGTGAATCCACTCCATTAGGCCCTGTTCTTTCTCCTCTGGAACACTTGGATGATCTGTCTTCATATCTGTGTGGTCTTTACACTATAGACAATAGGGTTTAGTATAGGGGGAAGCAGCAGGTAAATATTCGCCATGAATGTGTGCACTACTGGTGATAGATGTTTCCCAAATCTGTGAATCATGGTTACACCAACGAGAGGAACATAGAAAAGGAGCACCGCACAGACATGATCTCGTGTTGAGGGCTTTGAGCTTTTCAGCTCTAGAGGCAATGCCCAGCACAGTCTTCAGGATGAGCACATAAGAAAAAAGAATAGTAAGGGTATCCAGCCCCAAAATGAAGATGATGATGATGAGGCCTTAGAGGCTATTGACATGGGTGCTGGCACAGGCTAGCCGCATTACGTCTTGGTGAAGGCAGTATGAATGAGACAGGATGTTGGAATGACAGAAGGGTAAGCACTTTATAAGGAAGGGCATGGGGAAGACCATGCAGACTGCCCAGGTGAGGACAGCTATTCCAATCTTGCCGATGATAACATGAGGGAGGATGGAAGTGTAATGTAGTGGGCCTCGAATAGCTACAAATCTGTCAAAGGCCATGGACACTAGCACTCCTGATTCTACCACTCCAAATCCATGAATGAAGAACATCTGTGTGATGCATGCATCAAAAACAATCTGAGGGACATTAAACCAAAAGATGCTGAGCATGGATGGCAAGGTGGACATGGAGAGACTAACATCAGTCAGAGCCAATATTCAGAAGAAGTAGCACATGGGTTCATGAAGTCTCAGATCCTCCTTTTTACGTTGTTTTTGTTTTTGCTAGGACAGGCACCGGGAATCGAGCCTGGTTCTCCGGCACGGCAGGCAAGAACTCTGCCTGCTGAGCCACCATGGCCTGCCCTCAGATCCTCTTTGATGACAGCCAAGATGGTGCCATTTCCCAGCAGAGTTAGTGTGTAGAGAAGGCCCAGGGGAAAGACCATCCATAGGTTCTTGTTTGGCATTCCTGAGATACCTGTCAGAATGAAAGTATGGTGGTTGGCATATGATGCATTAGAGTTCATTGCAGTGTTCTCTATTTTGGTTAAGGCAGGGCTCTCTCACTTAGCTCCCAGCTCCGAAATTGAATAGCATAGCATAGTGGGTCTTGATTCCCACTAAATGATTCCCTAAATGTTCTCACACAAGCTGTCAAATGGCTCTATGAATGCATTAAGGAGAACACCAGAGAGGAGAACGTGCTAAAAACATGGTCTAGGTGGTTTTTGTTTCAGTTTGGCTTTACGTTTCTTAGGAATTCATCTGTGATAACTTCCCCTCCTGATGATTTATTAGTTCATTTGAAAAAGGGAGAGAAGACTCAACACACAGTGTTTAGGCAGCGTTCCAGCAGCTCTTAAGGTCTGACAAAAAGAAGGAGCAACACGCTGGGGACTTCATGGTATAGATCATTTAGCTAAATAATTGAAAACCATTGAACTCACAATACCATCAAAACACACATAACTATACTACACAATTCCACCAATGTCAAAAATCCACACCAACACAAATCCACGTGTGTGTGTATGCATGTGTATGAGTATATATGTTCTCCCATATGCCTAGAGACATCTATTCCACTGCTTTTGTAATGGCTTACATGTGCAAATAGGCATATTAGAGGATAAGATTTTTCAAATTCATTTGCATTTCATATTCACAGATTTCAATAATTTACACATTTTCACAAATTCATTTTAAAGCAGTAAGAAGCACAAAATAAAGATTATTAGTCTGGAAACAATCACATGTAAGGTATGAGAAAGTAGCTTTTCACAGGACTTTTATTCTGAGGCCCCCTGACATACCAGAAACTGGGAAGTCATCCCACAAACCAACTCCTTCATCAAAGCAACATTAAATCAATTCCAAAATTTGCCTCCAAAATATTTGAACATGTGTCCCCTTTCTTCCATCCCTATAACCAATAAATATGACAGCTCATTTGTTCTGGTCTGCATTCCTTTGATAGCTTCTGAACATTTTCCTGCAGCCACGAGTGACCCCTTCCAAAACACTATTGATTCTGAAGTCAAAATTTTTAAAATATTTTTTAAATATATTTTAAAAATAGAAGTCTGATTCATTTGTTCCAAGCTAAATGTCCTTTGGGGGGGTTCTATTGTAATTGGAACAGAGTCTTAAATCCTTATCTTAACTTTCAAGGTCTTGCATAATTCAGCCCCTTCCTGCCTCTCTAGCATCAACTCAGACCACTTACTCTCCCTTTGATCTATTGAATACAGACAAATTTGCAGTCTTAAAGTCCTTGAATCTCACTAAATTATTTCCTGAGGTAAAGTATCCATATATGTTCTTCCCATTGCCTTATGCTCTCCATGTAGACAAAGAAGTTTAAAAATATTAAATATTCTCCATATATTCAAGAAGGTGGAAGAAAGCATGAACTTATTCAAGAGAGATTAAAGAGAATTTTAAAAGACATAAATAAAAGTATAGAGATTAATATAACGATGCCTCTAATGAAAAACATACTGAATGGGATTAGCAGCAGATTAGACATTGTTGCATAAGGAAAAGTTAGTAAACTTGAAGATATAGTCATATGAAATATACGAATTGAAAAAGAGAAAATAGATACATGCACACAAAATATAAACAGAGTATACATGCAGATAAGGCATCATCAAATGGTCCAATTAGGCATATTTGGAATCTGAAAAGGAGAGGAGAAAGAGGAGAACAGAAAAATACAAGTGCAAAATCATCGTTTTTTTCCAAATTTGGTGAAAACTAAAGCCACATTTCTAATAAATTCAATAAAGCCAGGCAAAAATTAAATATGAAGAAAAAGTACAGAAAGGTATATCATAATGAATTTGTTTGAAACCAGTAATAAATGACAATTTTGGAAGCAGACAGAGGGACAAAAGATAAGAATGAAAGCAAGTTTCTTGCTGGAATCCATATAATTAGAAGACAATATATTTTTTAAGGGTTGGACACAACATGAACATATCAACCTAAAATTTTAGTCAGCAAAAATGTATTTTAAAAAATGAGGATGAAATAAACATGATTTCAGGCATAGACAAGCTAAAAGATATATCACTGACATGCCAGCTCTACAAGAAATATTAAAGGACAAAAATAGCATGAAGTTTAAGAGATAGTTAATATTAGTATATCATCTTACAATTTTTGTACTTTAAGTAGTATAGTATTACTGGAAGGTAAATGGTGATAAACTAAATATCAATGCTACAAATTCCAAAGCCACTTTTAAAAGTATGTATAGCTAAGAAAGGCATAGACAATAAATAAATGAAATAGATTAATTGGCAACATAAATCTACTAAAGCCAATAGAAATGCAGAAAAAGTGGAAAAAGGGAACAACTCATGAGACAAGTGTAAAACAAAAAATAAAGTGACAGTTATAAGCACATAAATCAATTTATATCACATGTAAATGTTTTAAATACACCAGTTAAAAGTTAAATATTTTTGGGCAATGCAATGGTGGCTCAGTGACAGAATTCTTGCCTGCCATGCTGGAGACCTGGAATCTGGAATCCGCCCATGTCAAACAAACAAGCAAACAAACAAAACTATTTTCAAGAACACAAAGTAAATATAAAAAAAGAGATTCAGTGTAGAGGAATGAAAAAGATAAAGCATGATAACAATGATCAACAGAAAGGTGAAATTACTATATTAATATCCAAGAAAGCTGACAGCAGGCTTGATGATGTAATACGGAGTGTGTTTCCACCAAAAATAAGGAACTAAGTGTACAGGTTTGAAACTGTTATGAATCCCAGAAAACCATGTTCCTTTAATCCTACTCCAATCTTGTGGGAGCAGACCTATTGTTTAGGGTGGAAACTTTGATTAAGTTGTTTCCATGGAGATGTGACACACCTAATTGTGGGTGTGACCATTTGATTAGATGGAGATGTGACCCTGTCCATATAAGGTGGGTCTTAATTATTGTTTTCTGGAGTTCTTAAAAGAGTTGACACAAACAGAGATGTTTGGAAATGCAGTAGATGCCACAGAGGGCTGTTTGAAACTAGAAGCTGGAAGGCAAGGACAGCTGACATGCTGTGTGGTTTCCCATGTGTCAGAGAAACCCTGGACAGAGAAATTGACTTTTCTTCTGAGGAGGTATCCTTTTGTTGGGTGTCTTAATTTGGACATTTTCACAGCCTTAGAATTGTTACTTGTAACTTAATAAATCCCCTCCATAAAGGTCAATCCATTTTTGGTATATTGCATTCTGACAGCTTTAGTAAACCACAACACTAGGTAAAGGTATTTTCATCCAAACGTCTATGGACCATTATAATGGATATATGTAATATTTATTCCCACCAAGAAAATAAAGCAAGAAAGTGAAATTAAGAACACACAGTTTGGAAAGAAAAAAGTAAAACTCTCTTTTGGGAAGATATCATAAGGTTAAAGTAATCAAGACAGGGAAGAATTGACATAAAGAAAGATATATAGATTAATGATATAGTATATAGTGACCAGAAATAAATCCCTACATATATGGTCTTTAGGGCCAGTTTATTAGAGAAAAACATTGGTGAAAAGATAATCTTTTCAAAAAATCATACTGAAAGAGTCAGAAAGTCATAATGAAAAAAAGTATTTTGGCCCTGGTTTTATACTGTATTAAAAATAAAAAGCAAAATTTTAGAATGAAGCATCCAAGCTAAGGCAAGAGTAAAACTGTAAAATCTTTGGAAGAAAACAGGGGAAAATCTCATTGAACTTGAATTTGGCAAATATTTCCATAAGTCTTAACACAAATGCACAAAATATTAAAGAAATAAAATGTGACAAATTGGACTTAATAAAATAAATTTAATTTGATAGAAGACTCTCATAAATATGACCACACATATCAGAATCTTGGGAAAATACTTTAAAAAACTTATCCTTCAAATGATTTGAAACTAGAATATACAAAGATCCTTATGACTCAATAATTAGGTTGGAAGTCAATTTGATTGAAAGATGGACAAAATATTTAAGTATTTTAACAGGGAGTGCAAAAATAAAGATAAATAGATGGAAAATAGGCAAATGAAATGATATTCAAAATCCTCAGGCAATTGAAGAGCACATTTAAAACAGCTGGGAAACAACATCTGAGGAATGCAGGAAGATGGTGGAATAGGAACCTGCTAGAATCAGTCCTCTACCACAATTATTGAACTGGCAGAACTGTCTGAATCAACCACTTTGAAACTATGGAGTCAAGGCGAACACTGCAGGATCCAGAGAGGAGTAGGAGGAAGAGGCCTGTAAATTGTGGGAGGAGTGGGAGGAAGACACAGGTAAAAAGAACAAAGAAAAGGCATTATGCCAAAAATAAATGTCAAGCAGTAGGGGGCATGCGGGAGGGGTATGGATTCAATATGGAAGAAAAGGAAATGTCTTCATATAGATTATAGTGGTAAAGGCATGTCTGTTTACTGAGGTTATATTGTATGATGTGCAAACAAAATTGTTTAAAAATTAAAAAAATACAAATGAGGGTCACACTCCCTACAATAGTTGGCCATACCTCTTTCCTCAGACTCACAGCTGACAGCGGTGGGTACTGGAGCTCTAATTCCTGGCTCAGCTAGCTGGGTCCAGGATGGGACATAAACACTAGTCCTCCAAATTATAAGGGTGTGTGGCTTGATCCCAGATCTCTACCTTTGATCAGTACTTCAGTTTGTTGGCAGCCGATTATGAGGGTGGCCATTATTCCAGTCCCCATCAAGCAAAAGTAGTAGAGGAATTTCAAAGAAAATAACATTTCTCAAAACTATGGAAAACAGTTAAAGGCTGCATTAGTCGAGAAAGTCTTGAATTTTAAAAATGTACCTTCAAAAGCCATGAAGCTTCTGGTGTCCATGCTGGATCCTATGCCCTCCCAACAATACAGACTAAAGCCAGCTTTCATTCCCATTATGGAACCTTGGTTTGTTCCAGAGAGAGCAGTGGGTGCAAACTGGGGTGAATGCATGTCAGTGCCAATCATTTGGTGGAAGTCTGAGAGACTGAGCCTTTGATAAAGTCTTGAGTTTTGCCTTCCCAGAACTTGTCCTGAGGGCAGACAGTCATCTGGCAGACAGCTAGGACAATGTGACAAACAATTAATTTGAAATCACCTGGGGCAAAGGTCTACCTCCATTAAGTCACTCAAAGAGCACCAGGAGGGGGAGAATTTCTGTTTCAAAGGAAGTAGAGAAGGCATTCACTCAAACTCTTTTGGATTGTAAATGGGAAAATTCCTGGGGCCTGTAGTATGTACAAGCCCAGGAGAAGAAGCAGACTCCCCAGTTCCAGCTCCATACAAGCTCAGGTAAGACAAAGAAGATACAGCATTTCCCATTTGTCTTGGGCTGATCTGCTCTACAGGAGCACTGAGCTCTGAAGGAGACCACCAGTGGAAGCAGGACCAATTTGCAAGGAGCATGAGGGGTGTTTTTTTTTTGCCTTGGTTTGTTTATTTTGATTAGCTTGTGACATTCAAGAAAATCTCTGTCATACTACACTAACTGGCTACAAACTTAAGGGACAGTTCATGGACCAAATCTCAACAGACACTTTAAATTATTAAAATATGTACTGTGCAACAAAAGGCTATAATACAAACAAAAAAAAACCCAAATGATTGCCTATCCAAAGGAACAAGATAAAAATCCAGAAGCCATCAATGAAGAGGATGAGAGTTTGGATTTACCAGACAGAGACTTTAAAATAATGATCACCAATATACTCAAGGAGATAAGGGGAAATACAGAGAAAGAAGTAAAGGATATGAAAAAAAAAAAAGAACAAAATGGGAATCTCTGTAGAGAAATACTGGAGTTGAAAAACATAACTGAATTAAAAAGTTCCCTAGACAGATTCAATGACAGATTAGATTAGGCAGAAGAAAAAATCAGTGAACTTGAAGACAAGACAAATGAAATGATTAAGGCTGAAAAGCAGAAAGAGAAAAGAATAAAAAAGAATAAACAAAGTCCAAGAGATCTGTATGACACCATCAAGCATGCCAATATACACATTATGGAAATCTCAGAAGGTGAAGAAATAAGGGTGCAGAAGAATATTCAAAGACATAATGGCAGAAAAACATGACAAATTTAAGACAGGAATGGCTACATTCAAGAAACCCAATGAGTCCCAAACAGGCAAACTCAAAGAGAAACATACTCAGACACATAGATATCAAATTGTCCAAAGCCAAGGAAGAAGAGCATTCTGAAAGCTGCAAGAGAAGAACAAGTTAGGTACAAGGAAATCCCAAGCAGATTAAGTGCAGATTTTTCATCAGAAACCATAGCAGCAAGAAGGCAGTGGGTGGAAATACATAAAGTGCTGAACGATAATTGCCAACTAAGAATTTTATATCCAGCAAAACATTGTATCAAAATGAGTTTGAGGGTGCACAGGTGGTTCAGTGGTAGAATGCTCATCTTCCAAGTGGGAGACCTTGTTGGTTTGATTCCAGACCATGCACCAAATAAATAAATAAATAAATAAATAAATAAATAAATAAGATTAAGATATTTCCAATAAATAAATAAATAAGATTAAGATATTTCTAGATTAAGAAAAAAAACAACTAAGGAAATCTCTCCCTCTACAAGCAATGCTCAAAGAGATTCTTCAGACTACAAGGAAAGGATAATAGAGAATGAATCAAAAGAGCATAAAAAAATAAAGACTGGGTCTGGAATGGGTGGAATGGAGGCCGGTGCCCCTCCTAGTGGGTATGCAGGCTGATTCCCTGAGGGGAAAGGAAATAGACTTTCTAGTAGCAAAGAATTTAGCTTAATCAAGTTCCAATTGTGGAATCAACTAACAAATTTGGACCACTGAAAAGAGAAACTGAACTCAGAGAAACCTGGAATAAACACTAAAAGATCCAAGAGATTTTGCTCTACAGCAAAGGGGCAGGCTGATGGAGAAAATAAATAAGTAAATTAAAAAACAGAGGCATTTTGGATAGTACAAAATAATGGAAAAGGGTTGGACCCCAAGGAAAAGGGGAACATAGTGCCTGGGGGCACATAGATGCATTTACCAACTCCAGCTCTTGACTGGCAAACCCGAGGAGCAGGAATCCCTATCCTGAAAAGGCTTTCTTATTTTTTTTCCTTTTTAATTTCTTAATAGCTTATTAGATAGAAGTGTAAGCACACTCACACTCCAACAGTACCCCCAGGCAAGGGCAGAAGTAAGGTAGTTCTGGGAGACAAAGTAAATAGGTGAAAGGGACAATAACACCCCCCAGGAAAAGGGGGGTGTTATGGTCAGGTTCATGTGTCAACTTGGCCAGGTGGTGGTTCCTGTTTGTCTGGTTGGGCAAGTGCTGGCCTGTCTGTTGCTATGAGGACATTTCATAGAATTAAATCATGATCATGTCAGCTGCATCCACAGCTGATTGCATTTGTAATCAGCCAAGGGGAGTGTCTTCTGCAATGGAAGGCTTTTAAGGAGGATTCAGAACAGTCAGTCACTCTTCCTGTTTTGTCCAGCAAGCCTCTCCTGTGGAGTTCATCAGAGTCATCAGCTTCTCAGCCTGACCTATGAATTTTGGACACTATGTTCCCATGGATACATGAGACATTTTTATAAATTTTATATCTATCAGCAGAGAAACAGGATTCTGTTGATTCTGTTTCTCTAGGGAACCTTAGTTAATAAATCTTGGTACTGGGAGTGGTACTTAAGAAACAGAATCTTAAAAATGGGTTTTTACAATTGGTTTTCTAATCTGACTAGACCCAAAGACATCTAGGACTCTGATTCCTTTAATAAACAGGATGATACTGCCAACCCATGGGGTGAGTTGGCAAAAGAGATAGTCAAAATATCACCATTGGACTATTCTAATTCTTCTCTCATATGAAGCTAGGCTCTGGGGGATAATATTTTTGACACCTTTATAAAGTTTTGTGGAAATAGGAGGTATAGAGATATTGGCTGGTTGTTGTTAGATATACTGTATACATTAATGAGTGAAAGGGATGGGCTTAAGACTTCAAATGAGAAGCTTGCACACCATCTGACAGATGTAAATGTTTCTATGAGTGTCCTGAAGGAAAATCTTATTTCCTGTAGCTGTAGACTTGAGTTCTCTGAAATTCAGAATCAGAAACTTATTGTTAGAGTAGCAAATTTATAACAAAAACTGAAATCTCAGTCTTACATGGTATCTGCTGTTAAAGTGAGGGCATTGATTGGAAATGAGTGGGATGCTGAAAAGTGGGATGGTGACATATGGATTGATAACGATGTTGGTGGAGAGGTTGAAACCCTAGGTCATACTGAGTCTTCTCTAGATAACCCTGTAATAGTCTGCCCTGAGGACATAACTGGCCCACCTCCAGCCTGCCTTGAGGAGTTGGCCAACCAACCTCCACTTGAAGGGATTAGACCTAGAGTGATTAATCATATTTCACTAGGTGAAACTTTAAATGAATGCCCTGAAGCAAATGGCTGGGAAGATACTTCTAATTCTTTTCATGACCTGCCCCCACCACCTGTCATTTCTTCCAGACCTATAACTAGACCAAAGTCCCAAAATAGGCCCCAAAAGGTGAGGTACAAAGTATTACCCATCAGGAGGTACATTATACTCCAAAAGAACTGTGTGAGTTTACCAATTTATATAGACAGAAATCAGGGGAATAGGTGTGGCAATGGATTTTAAGAGTGTGGAATAATGGTGGGAGGAATATAAAGCTGGATCAAGCTGAATTTGCTGATATGGGCCCACTAAATAGAGATTCTGCATTCAATGTTATAGCTCCTGGGGTTAGAAAAGGCAATGTTTGTTTGGATGGTTGCCTGAAACATGAATCAAAAGGTGGCTGATATTACCTGAGATTGAAGTGCAAGAACTGCCCTGTTATAATGTAGATGAGGGGATCCAGAGGCTTAGAAAGATTGTAAGATGAGAGTGGATTTATCATGGAAAGCCTGCTCTTACACCCCAGGAATGTCCAGAGGATGCACCTTTTACCAGAACTGTGAGAAATAAATTTGTGAGACTAGCACCATCATCCTGAAGAGCTCTGTAGTTGACTTCTTTGTAGGTCAGATATTACTTGGGAACTGCTGTCACTGGGCTGGAATCCTTAGACACAATGGGGATGAGCAGATCCCGATTTGGCAGAAGCCAGGTGGCAGAACTTAATTGCCAAAGGCAAGGTGGACATGGCTATCATAGTAGACAGCAGACTCAAAACAGGAGTCAAAATAATCTAACTCACAGAGACTTGTGGCATTGCCTAGTAAATCATGAGGTACCTAGAAGTTCAAGAAATGAGCAGTCTACTAAATTCTTGTGTGACCTGTATTAACAAAAGAGTTCTAGGTCAAGTGAACAGAAATCTAACTTGAATTACAAAAATAGAGAGTCACAGTCCCCTAATCAATTTCCAGACTTGAGACAGTTTATATACCCAAAGCCCCATGAATGAGGGGTGGCCAGATCACTTTGGGGAGGACCCTGTTACACTGCCACAAATTTATATTGTTAATCTTCCTCCAAGCCTTCCCCAAGAAGACCAATGGCCTTTTACCAGGGTAACTGTGTATTGGGTAAAGGAAGTGATCAGATATTGTGGGGATTATTAGACACTGGTTCAGAAGTGACATTAATTCCAGGGGCCCAAAACATCACACTGGTCCACCAGTCAAAGTGGAGGCTTATGGAGGTCAGGTAATTGATGGATGGAGTTTTAGCTCAGGTCCATCTCACAGTAGGTCCAGTGGTTCCCTGGACCTATTTGGTAGTTATTTTCCCAGGCCCAGAATGCATAATTGAAATAGACATATTGAGCAACTGGCAGAATCCTCGCATTGGCTCTCTAACTCATGGAGTGAGGGCTATTATGGTGGGGAAGGCCAAGTGAAGGCCTCTAGAACTGCCCCTACCTAGCAAAATAGTAAATCAGAAGCAGTACTGGGTTCCTGGAGGGGTTGCAGAGATTACTGCCACTCTTGAGGACTTGAAGGATGAAGGGGCGGTGATTCCCACCACATCCCTGTTCAACTCTCCTACTTGGCCTGTGCAGAAAACAGATTGATCTTGAAGGATAACAGTGGATTATCATAAACTTAATCAGGTGTTAATTCCAATTACAGCTGCTATTCTAGATGTGGTATCATTGCTTGAGCAAATCAATACATCCCCTGGTACCTGGCATGCAGCTGTTGATCTGGCAAACACTTTCTTCTCAATAGCTGTTAATAAGGACCACCAGAAACAATTTGCTTTCAGGTGGCAATGTCAGCAATATCCTTTCACTGTCCTATCTCAGGAGTATATAAACTCTCCAGCTCTATTTCATAATTTTGTCCATAGGGAGCTTGATTGTTTCTCCCTCCCACAGGACATCACAATGGTCCATTATATTGATGATACCATGTTGATTGGACCTAGTGAGCAAGAAGTAGCAACTACTCTAGATTTACTGGTAAGGTATTTGCCTGGGTCTGCACTATGATCCTGGCAGGGATATGGTGCTGAAATTAAGGTGACCGCATCACTTTGTACAAGTAGGGAGTACAGGCTTACAAAAGCCTCAGATTGGGCAGGATAAGAAAGCACAGAGACTAGATGTTTCATAGGAAAGTCTGACAACCTGTTTGGTTTCACTCTCAAGGAAACTTGATACCAATAACTCTCTCATCATGAGACAAGTGCCTGTCTGGTCAGGGAAAATCTGACTGGGGTCAATAATATCTGAGGAGACCCATCTGAAAAAAGGTTGAGTATAGGCAGGGCAAGAAACAGAAAAAAAAGAACTCAAAAATTCAATTCAGTTAAACAGGACCTATACTAGAGGTTTAGAATAAGTTGAATGGAAAGCCAAAGAACAGATAACCAAATCCAACCAACAAGACAACCCTAGGTAAAAGAGAGAAAACAATCCCTAAAATAAACTAATTAATGAAATCAAATGCTTAGATGCCAGCAAAATATAACCATTCATACTAGGAAAATTGAAGATATGACCTGGTCAAAAGAATAAACTAACACTTAAAATGACATACAAGAGGATATCCATATGCAAAAGAATGAAAGAGGACCCATATCTCACACCCTATACAAAAATGAACTCAAAATGAATCAAAGACCTAAACATTAGACCTAAGACCATAAAACTGTTAGAAGAAAATGTAGAGAAATATCTTACAAATCTTATACTTGGAGGCAGTTTTATAGAGCTTACACCCAAAACAAGAGCACTGAAGGAAGAAATAAATAAATGGGAACTCCTCAAAATTAAACACTTTTTCAATTAAACATCAAAAAAGTAAAAAGACAGCCTACACAATGGGAGACAATATTTGGAAATGACATATCAGATAAAGGTCTAGTATCCAGAATTTATAAAGAGATTGTTCAACTCAACAACAAAATAGACAGCCAATCCAATTACAAAATGGTAAAAAGACTTGAACAGACACTTCTCAGAAGAGGAAATACAAATGGCCAAAAGGCACATGAAGAGATGCTCAACTTCCCTGGCCATTAGAGAAATACAAATCAAAACCACAATGAGATATCATCTCACACCCACCAGAATAACCATTATCAACAAAACAGAAAATGACAAGTGCCGGAGAGGATGTGGAGAAAGAGGCACACTTATTCACTGTTGGTGGGAATGTCAAATGGTGCAACCACTGTGGAAGGCAGTTTGGCAGTTCTTCAAAAAACTGAATATAGAATTGCCATATGACCCGGTAATACCATTGCTAGGTGTCTACTCAAAGGACATAAGGGCAAGACACAAACAGACATTTGCACACCAATGTTTATAGTAGCATTATTTACAACTGCAAAGAGATGGAAACAGCCAAAATGTCCATCAACAGACAAGTGGCTAAACAAACTGTGGTATATACATACAATGGAATATTATGCAGCTTTAAGACAGAATAAAGCTATGAAGTATGTAACAACATGGATGGGCCTTGAGGACATTATGCTGAGTGAGATTACCCAAAAACAAAAGGACAAATACTGTATGGTCTCACTGATATGAACTGGCATTAGTGAATAAACTTGGAGTATTTCTTTGGTAACAGAGACCACCAGGAGATAGAAATAGGGAAAGATACTGGGTAATTGGAGATGAAGGGATACAGATTGTGCAACAGGACTGAATATAAAAACTCAGAAATGGACAGCACAATACCACCTAACTGTAATACAATTATGTTAAAACACTGAATGATGCTGCATGTGAGAATGATAGAGAAGGAGGGCTGGGGGAATAAATGAAATCAGAAAGAAAGATAGACGTTAAAGACTGAGATGGTATAATCTAGGAATGCCTAGAGTGTATAATAATAGTGACTAAATGTCAAAATTTTAAAAATGTTTTTGTATGAGGAAGAACAAAGGAATGTCATTACTGCAGGGTGCTGAAAATAGATGGTAATTAATATTTTAAAATCTCACCTTATGTGAGAGACTAAAGCAAAAAATGTTTATTTGGTACAAAATTTATGTTTTGACTAGTGCATTTCCTAATATAACTTATGTAGATAGCTTGATTGAACACCATAAGTACTTGGAATCTCAGGTAGTACATGAGATTTTGTTGGTTTGTCCAGAGTGATGCCCTGATGAATCCCAGAGTGATTTGATCAGTGAGTGGAAAAGTATTTGCAAAGTCTCCTTTGGGGATGGTGAGAAAGGGGAATATTCAACTTCTTCAAGTTGAATTCTTGGTATTCTCACAAGCAGTGTGGACAACCAAAGCTATAGGCTGAGCCCCCAGTCTTGGGGTTCATTCATATGAAACTTAATCCCACAAAGGATACGTCAAGTCTCCTTAAAATTTAGGCCTAAGAGTCACCCCCAAGAGAGTCTCTTTTCTTCCTCAGATGTGGCCTCTCTCTCCAGCCAATACAACAAGCAAACTCACCACCCTCCCCCTGTCTATGTGGGACATGACTCCCAGGGGTGTGGACCTTCCTGGCAATGTGGGACAGAAATCATAGAATGAGCTGAGACTCAGCATCAAGGGATTGAGAAAACCTTCTCAACCAAAAGGGGGAAGAGTGAAATGAGACAAAGTGTCAATGGCTGAGAGATTCCAAACAGAGTCGAGAGGTTATCCTGGATGTTATTCTTATGCATTAAGTAGATATCACTTTGTTAGTCAAGATATAATGGAGAGGCTGGAGGGAACTGCCTGAAAATGTAGAGCTGTGTTCCAGTAGCCATGTATCTTGAAGATGATTGTATAATGATATAGCTTTCACAATGTGACTGTATGATCGTGAAAACCTTGTGTCTGATGCTCCTTTTATCTACCTTGTCAACAGATGAGTAGAACATATGGAATAAAGAAAAATAATAGGGGGAAAAATAAAAAAAAGGGTGAACTTTATGATAAACTCCCTTTATTTTGCCCACATACTTGGTATGATTGGTAGAATGACTGTAATAGAGAATTACAGGTTTTAAGTAGTTTTCTTTCAAAATTTTTAAGATTTAATTTAATATAGTGTATAAGACTATAGTCCTACCATCTCTATAGCCAACCAGAGAAAAATTCTGGCTCTGTAGGTCTATGCTGTAAAAACTTCATCTCTCTGAGCCTTGGTTTCTGTCCCTGCCAAATGATGGTGTTAGTGCCCAGCTCACTGGGCTGTTTGTACAGAATAAATAATTATGTGGTTTAAAAATCCTTAAACATAACCTGGCATGTAGTAACTATTGGATAAGTCTCAAGACTAAAAACTAATCTTCCTTTGTGGGTCATCTTTTCTCTATTTTACCTGTGATACCTTAAAATTCCACAATTCTCTTTCTATAATTACTTTTGTTTGTCATCCTTTATTTTTCTTGCTGAGTAGAACTCCATCATCCAAATGTAGCAAATTTTGTTTGACTATTATTTTATCAGCAGGTATTTGGATTCTTTTCACTGTTAGACTGCTGTGAATATAAGTGCTATCAACTTTCTGCACTTTTTTTTTGTGGGACTGTGTATTAATATTCATTTCATTAAACGAATATAGTTAGAAGTGAAATTTCTTGGTCAAAGATATGCTTCTCTTTATGAGAAAATGCAAAGTGATTCCTGATGTGGCTGTCCTATTTATATTTTCCACAAAGTATGAGGGCTCCAAATGTACCACATTCTTGTCACCACTCACTGTTGTCAGTATCTTCAAGTCTAGTTTTTCTAGTGTGTTTGTATTGGTTACTCAAAATGGTTTGAATTATCATTTCTTTAATGGTTAATAATGTTGAATATGTTTACATACATTTATTCTTGACTCCGTGCAGCATCTAATCCTTCTACAATGTTGGCATCAGCAAGGATCTCCCTGAAATCCTCTGGCTCCTGACTCTGTTCAAGAAGAACATGGACATAAATTTCGCCCTCTAACCAGATCTGATTTCTTTAGTTGATTGTTGTAAAGAGATGATGTAGAAAGCCATGAGGAGAGCTTCTTATTAGGTGAGTAAGAAGAATTGAATCAAGTGAAACCCTAATTTGCTCTTCCATCAGTCAAAAAGGAGGTGGTTTGATCTTCAAAACCATTGTTAGAAGTTCTGCTTCACTTCCTAAGCAGATAGAGAAAATCATAAAACATCTTTAACATATCTTAGGGAAATGAGTATGAACAATACTTACCAGGGAAGTCAGCTTTTATAGTTTTCTATCATCACGTCCCTGCACAATCAAGGAGAAGAAAATATAAAACTATTTTGGGGATGTGTTGAAAGTCCAGGTGAGTTTGGGTGTTTTAAAGTTGCAGCAGCACCAATCTGAGAGTTTGCATTATTGTTTTTGCAGTTGTTCAGTGGTTCAGGGGAAGCTGCAGAAAAGTTTGCTTTGAAAGTTAGCTTTGATGGAAAAATTGTTGTTGAGGTTATTGACATGAGTGTGGTTGAAATAATGCACCACTAGGACTAGGTTTCATAGAAAAAGATTATAAGTAAAAAAAAAAAAAGATTGTGAAAAAACAGAGAAAGATTAGAGTACTTGATATTATGGAAGAACATGTCTAGAAGGAGTTAAAGTGCAACATTGGAAGTTAGTGAGATAACTCAAGAATTCAAAGATAGCAGCTCTGAGCTGCCGCATGGTAAGGGCTACCCTTGTGGGTAACTGGCTGAGGTACTGTTGAGAAAATGTCAATAGTTGTCAAGATATATGGTATATGGCAGTTTGACAGGACTCTCATGTCAATATTCTCAATCAATGACCTTTTCTTCAATCAAAACTTCCTTTACAAACCTCCTTTGCTGACCCTGTCCTCACAATTCACAGAAAATAACTCTTGAATTGGTGTAGCTACATGCTAATGACACCAACCTTAACTGTCTCAACACTGCACCGAAGTCTTTGTACTTCCTAATGGAGAAGAGGGTTCAGAGCAGGGCTGTGAGTTATTTGCCCGAGTTCTTGGTGCATCCTCCAGAGGTACCAGCTTTTGAAAGACACCAAAGGGAGGGGCCTGTAGGAGGGTCAATGAGGAAAAATTGACTTTCCTACTTTAAGGATTCATCAAGACTCCTTGAAAAGCTGGAAATATGGTATGATTGACCTGACAAGCAACTTCCACAAGACCCTGGGTTTCATACTTCTTGAGGGTCACCCTGGCATTTGGGACTCTGGAAGAGAGAAGAGAGAGATGGGGATATTCAGATCTTCCTCTAGAAGTCATGTTCTATTTGGGGAGGAAGACTTATTGGAAAAAATGAAACGACCTTTTGTTCTGCTTCCAGTATACTGAACCTGTCACACCATAGTTAAAAGAAAAAAAAAATGGACACAGAGAAATACTCTGTAACCAAAAATAAAACCCTTAATTTCAATGTGAGCTGCTGATCAGGAAAATAATAATATTGACTATTTTTTATGAACCTAGAGTCCCTAAAAATAAATTGTATCCCTAACTTTTCTCATGCTGATGTGTAAAGGTGTCATGACTTTTGTGGATGTGAAAACCACAATCTGCCATGGACAGATTCATGGAGTCCTAGCAACATTGGCAGCTTTTGATGTTAATTTTTTTCCTTTAAATGCATGTTAGGTTTTGCTTTTTTTTTTTTTTTTTTTGAGGCATAGCCTCTCAAATCTGACTGATTTTTCACTCTTTGCAAATAAATCTTTTCTGGCTGTTTGTAAATGTTTCTTTCTCAAACCTTCCTTTGATCTCATACACTGGGGAGTGCTGAGAGAAAATAAAAGAGTACAACAGGGCCCTACATATGAATTGAGACAAAGGAAAGAGGAAGCTCTAAGAAGGCTCTGACTGTTCAGACAGAGTGAAGAGGGCCTTGCAGACTCAGAGTTTCAAAAATAACTGTGGCCATACCACCATCTGGAAGCTCTTTTCTGACTCCAGATAACCACCCTCCCAGAAGTGGAGGCTTCCAGAGCCAGAGCCCCCACAACACACACTGAGGCACCAGTAGGTTCTCAGCATCCTCATCAGATACACACTCCCTGTGTATGTGATAGCTAGATAACAAGAAAAATGCTCAAGATAATCCTTTAGCTGGAAGATGTCTTTAATAACTAGAAATTCTTATTATAATCATTTTGCTCAATCAGCTTTGATTTGTTTGAAGGCTGAAAGTACTTGTTGGCATAATTTGCTCCAGGTAATCTCAACTGTTTACTCTCTGTTCTTGGTTTCATTAATAAGATCTCTTCCCAGCTCTGCTTGTAGGGATAACACATCACCCAAAGCAGGATGAGACTAATATGGAGTATATATCAACACCTTCCTCCCTTTGAAGGACAAGATCAAAGATGTGAATGGTCAACAGAGAGAGAAGGGTCTACTGAGTAACAGGATGTGCTGACCAAACAAAGTGAAGCAGGCAACCATTACTCAATTTTAATCCTGTGACTATTATGCAGTTTTTTTTTCCTTTTTCTTCCTTTTCTTTTTTTCTTCTGCATCTTTCTGGACCTTTGCCATTTATTTTTCTGGACTATAAAAGCTAAAGTCACCTTTCTCACTGTGAACTAGTCTTGAAAAGATTTCTTTTTTTCCTCCAGTTCCTTGATGGATGCATCTTCAATACACTCATCTTCTAACTATAAAAAACAGACCTGTTTCTCTGTTTGGTGTAGGACGAGGCGGGCCTGACTATATAGGACCATGTTTTATGGTGGTAACATACACATTCTCATCTGGACACACACTGATAAATAATATCACACTACCAGTTATGTAGTTTCTCAACCATGTACTTTCAGCGTACTTCACTCACAGAACAACATTACACTAAATATCCATACTCTAAGGCAAATGATTACTAATATTTGTATATATGCACATGCTTAAACACACATATACACATTCACTATTAAACCCAGGCTCTTACATATATGTATATACACACAGCAATATACCTCTCATATACACATACATATCAACACCCTCGACACAGTAACGCATTTACACATTCTACAAAATATACCTTCAATTGTACATGATGAAATATTCATACATACAGATAAACTCACACTCCTGCAATGTCCCAAAGCACACATTCTTACCTGTTCATTCAAATTACCTGCCTTTGCATTTGTACATACAGAGGAGAGAGGAAAGTTAGGGGTTAATGCTTCCAGCTTCTTCCTGCAATCTCAGAGGAAAGCTGTGCCAATGTGAGGCTGTGGGGCTCAGGAGGCAGGAGAAAATTAATGCCTAGGGGAAGGAAAAGGCCATATCCAGCTCTTTAAATGGGCCAAGCTGGGATCTCTGTCAAAGGCAGAATCCCAGGAGCATTGAGAGCTGCTTATGGCCATGCCTCAATTGGTCAGAGACAGAACAGAGGTCACAAGTGAGTATTTCTCTGTGTTCCCAGGCCTCTCTACCCTTGCTGTGGAGTAGCAGGACTCAGAGATGATGCAGGAAGCTGAAAAAGCAGGGAAGGCACTGTGCAGAATAGTACAACTCACTAGGGTCTCCAGGCCTGGAGATCCTTGGTGACTGAGCTTCAGTCTGAGATGGGGAAAAGATCCACTGTTCCCTTTGTGCCTCCTGGGAGATCCTAGAAAGGTAGGAAGCCACCCTCCCTACATCAGCCCTGCCCAAAAGAGCTGGGATCTGAAATCCACTCTGCTCCACTGTTATTGCTATATGCTTTAGTGTTAAGTTCCCCACAGTAAGACACCGGAAACTAAGTTTCTGAGAAGCTATGCCTCAGCAAGATCTCAGTCCATCTTATCCTTTATCCTTTCTCTGGCTTGAACTACAGGATTGAACTGATGGGCATCACTATGTCTACATAGCAGGTGCTATAGTCAAAGCCCAGCAGAGACTTGTGAGTACCATTGCTGGATTCAAACTCATAGCTCACAGATCAAAGCTAAGCTCCACTCACTGTGAAAACATAGTTTTTATTACCATATTTCATGTACCAAAAGCTTTCATGAGTTCCCACAAGTTACCTTTTATTTTGAGGTACACAAAAATAGATCTGAACTTCAGCATGTGATAAATCTAGCCATAATTTTGAAAAGGTTATTATAAAGTTTCAGCGCTCCATAGTCACCATACTTACAAGAGTTCTGGTCAGCACAAAAGTCAAAAAACATGTTTAGTAGCAGTGAGGAGGAAGGGGTGGTTAGTCAAAAGAGAAATTACCCTGTTCTTCCATTTCCCAGTCCGTGGGG
The DNA here is from genome assembly GCA_004026745.1 of Myrmecophaga tridactyla. Classification (NCBI taxonomy): domain Eukaryota; kingdom Metazoa; phylum Chordata; class Mammalia; order Pilosa; family Myrmecophagidae; genus Myrmecophaga; species Myrmecophaga tridactyla. The sequence continues at coordinate 3,332 of PVIY010011342.1, read as the reverse complement.
AATATACATTTCCATAATTCAACCCAAAAGCAAGTTGTGCTTTCCCCCAGTAAGGCTGCAGAAAACTTCACACTGAACATAAACGATTGAAAATGAGTTAACACTCAGCCCACTACATGTGACTGGTAACGTTACCTCTGCCCATCCCTGTTGGGTTCATATGGGTGTGAGAGGAAAAGAGTGGATGATTTCTGAGTGTGAACTACCCAGAGTTCATGGGCAACAGGAGAAAGAGCAGAGAGAGGAAAGGGCACCTCTCAAGAGTTCCCATCTTTCTCTTCAGAGTTTAGTCCCAAGTTAGCACTGCTTCTACATTATCCACTCAAGAGAAAAACTCTGAGAACAGAAAGTCAGAGCAGGCAGCATGGATGATTACATTGAGGAGTCTCTGACATGGGGGAGTTCTGCCTGTGAAATGGATATGGGAGAGATTGTGGTACAGACAGAGGGGGGAGGAAAGACCGGCTTTTGAAAGGAGTTGCAGAATATGGTTAACTGAACCTGGTTTGGAGAAGAATCACAACCTCTAAAAGCAGAAATAGCAGATGAGTCTCCCTTTAATATTCATGGGCAGAAGTGGATAAAGTTATCAACCCAGGGAAAACAGTACTTCCCCAGAAATACCAAGGATTCAGCCCGTGACTATCCTACAGGCATGCAGTCCAGTGAAGGAGAGGAACACATAATCAAGAGGCAGGTCTGAATTCAAATGTCTGTCGCTGATGTAGTATATACATCTGCAGCTCACCTTCTTATCTGACTTCATCATATAAGGCAACCACCTCTGCTCTACACAGCCAGGGTGGAAGTCCAAACACTCTCCAGCAGAGGGAGCAGAGTGTACCACTGGGAACACTGGCTGTGGAGTCCTGCACAATGGCACTAACTTATTATGTACCTTAGCCCAATCATTTAACTACTCTGAGATTACTTTTATCATTGTAAAATGAGGATACAGAGGTTCTATGGTAGTTAAAATCAGTACATTTTTTAAAATCTTGTAGTGCTGCATCAAGAAAAATGGTTATGCCATCCAGAACTAACCTGCGATTACTATAGGCTTTGAGAAATTTTAAGCCCACCAGTACCTAATACAGGAATGGGGATGATCTCAGTGTGTTAACCTGGTGCCCCTGGTGCCCTTGGTGCTACAAGTGGAGGGGATACAAGGGCAAAAGGCAGGTAGACAGGAAGACTGGCTCATGCAGGGTATTTGAGACACTTTGGTAAGATCAGCCAAGGTGGAAGGGGATAAAGCAGAACCCTAGGATCCAGATAATGAAAGTTCTTGGTATTTCTCCATAACCTCAATGTTAGTATTTGTATGGAATAATACTAAAGATATTTTTCAGGTGGAATGGTACTGTGGAAAAAGCCTCTGGTTTACAGCAAGACTGAGACGGTCTAGGCCTCATTTCTTTCATAGCATTAGGCTTCATTATGAACCCAAAAGAGGAAGGTAGGTCTAGTTGGAATCTTGGAAAACTTCTTTTGGAACTATTGGATCTGGTTGAGTGAAACATATGTCTGTCACCAGAGTTGATTTGGTAAGGGGGATTTGAAAGGATTCTATTCCTTTCTAGATGTTTCTTATCTGGAGGAAGTAAGAACTAAAAGCTTTCTAGCAAAGGCACAGGACAACTGAGATTAAGTAATGGAAAGATGCTGGTAGGACCCAGGTGAGCTGTGATACCATCAACCCTGAGAGAGGTCATTGTCACAAGGGGATCAGACACAGGGGTCATTCCCTGTCATGCAAGTAGGGGCAGAGGAACATTCCCAAAGTGATTCACTGGCCAGCAGGGAAACATCTAGTAGAAGAAGTTGGTACAGTTGTCTCATAGGCTTGAAAACAAAGTGATGAGAGAAGGGCTGCCCATATGTTAACTATTGTTTAACTTACAGTTCATCATCTATTAGATCCATTGCCACTGAATAAAGCCATATGTTTGTTAATTCCTTTAGCAAAAGTCTATTGAGCTCCTGCTCTTGACAAGCATAAAGATGTTTGGAGAAAGTGCAGGATTTGGGAATGACCTCTTGAAATTTGTCATCAAGGATGGGAGTTGGAAAATGATATAGCTATAACTAAATCCAACTTGCAGCCTAATAAGTTTCACTGGAACATGGTCATGCTCATGCATTTATGTATTGTCTGTGTCTGTTTTTGTCCTACAATAATGGAAATGGCAAGCTGCAAAAGAGACTAAGACTCTTTTACAAAAAATTTTTGTTGAATCCCAGATCTTTAAGGTGCTTCACATTAAAAAGACTAGGTCGGGGGGTGTGGAGGCTCAGTGGCAGAATTCTCATCTTCCATGCCAGAGACATGGGTTGGATTCCTGGAGCCTGCCCAAGCCAAAAAACCAAAAAACAATAAAAGAATAGATCTAATTATTTACACAATTTGTGAGTCAGTATCTTAGAGTTAAACCTTTGCAGTAATCTCTCATGGAATCTAGGCTAACTCAACATTACTGCATAATTGTAATGGGCATTTAATCCAGTGTTTTAGAAACCTGCTTATACCCTGCAAAGTTGAACATGTAAGCAGCCTAAACAGAAGCGTGAAAAGAAGGACCTACAGGAAAACATTGAACAGATCACTTTATATTAAAGTATAAAAGGGCAAGCATTATTATGACATATGATGTTATTTGTTACATAGTTTTATTTTACAGATTGTCTTTCAAGAAAAAAATTGATTCTTAAAAACTAAATTGCAAATTGTATGTTCTGTTCATATTTCAATAACATAAAAAGTAATAAAGCACAATGGGTAGCATTAATTCATATTGAAAAATTGTATTAAAAACATTGAAATCATTCCAGTTTACAATTAAAATGAATTGCCACATTACCCAATTACCCTAACAAAAGACATTTAATTAATCATTCAATAATAAATTATTGCTTTCCTTATTATCACCTACAGAGAGTACTACGTCCCCAAAAGAAAACAAATTTGCCAACCCATAATGCTCACCTCTGGGAACAGCTCTTCTCATCCTATGTCCTTTATTCTGCTTGGAATCCCAGGACTAGAGATTTACCAATTCTGGATTGCCTTTCCATTCTGTGCCATGTATGCTGTCGCTGTACTGGGCAATATCACTCTCCTTCATATAATCCAAACTGACCACACCCTCCATGAGCCCATGTACCTCTTTCTGGCCATGCTGGCTGTCACTGACCTGGTCCTCTCCTCCTCCACTCAACCTAAAATGCTGGCCATACTCTGGTTTCATGCCCACGAGATTGAATACCATGCCTGTCTCATCCAGGTGTTCTTCATCCATGCCTTCTCTTCTGTGGAGTCTGGGGTGCTCATG